>PPJJ03000061.1:0-86488 GCA_003705735.3 Blastobotrys peoriensis | reverse complement strand
CTGACGCCTGTGCTGCTTTAAAGGTGAAGCTTGATGACGACGAAATGAAGTACCTTTGCAATTGGCGCGTCGTCCAATTGGGCAAACAACTTTGCCGTGGCCATGTCGACCCCCGACTTTGTTGCGCACACTAAGCAGTACGGAGCGTACATTTTCCTGGGCCTCATGTGCGTGTTTGGGGCAGTGTACGTGCAATTCTTCACTCCAGAGACAAAGGGTAAGACCCTGGAAGAGATTGATAAGGAATTCGGAGACACCTCGGGTGTGGCACGGGAAGAGCGGGCGCTGTATCTGCGGATCGTTGAGGAACTTGGACTTGGAACCACGGTTGGGGATAAAGAAAAGTCCTCAATCACCCAGATCGAGAGTGCATGAACCAAGAGCCCCGCAAAAGCAACGTGGGACGCCAGTGGGGGGACGCAAAGTGGGATGTTCTCTGCAGGGAACTGGGGTAGTTAATGTGATTGGCTTATATGTAATTGAAACTAAATTTATCTCCCGGAGACCGAACTCCGCGATACGAATCGAGCCGTAGCCGGTGGAAGAAGCAAAGGTACGAGCTGGGACGAGCTGGCGCAGGAGGGACAAGCTGGGTGCAGGAGGGAGAAGGGAGAGTGGAAGGGAGAAGGTAGTGTAGAAGGCAGTGGAAGTGGTACAGTGGTGGCAGTGGTACGGTGGTGGTACGGTATTGCGAGCCGTGGTGGTAGCCGATAGCCGGTGGGGAGGCTGTGTACTGGTGACAGGTGTGGTGACCGTTGTGAACGGGGCAATGCGATAAGCGATGTGCGGGGTGGACCGTGGACCGGTCTATTTCACCTCGAGGGTGTATTTGTAAGCTTGTTCCATCGCGTCATGAGATGCAATGGCTTGCATTGACAAACAAGGTTGAAGCTAAGATTGAAGCCAAGGCCAAAGCCAAGCCTTGGGCCCGGATAGAAAACAGGGACAGGCATACCAGGCACTGTATATGCGTGTAATATTATACTGCTTAGTTGCATAGTACGGCCCAGCCTACTTAGTGTTATAGCATCCTTCTTCGAATACCCACTTGCTACAGCATTGACGGTCTTCAAATACCACTTAGTACTATAGTGCGTCTACTACCATAGCTACCAAGGTAGTTCTTTGTGTTCTGGTACTTTGAATCGAACCATTGTCGCTTACTGGTCGTCTACTGTAACCAATTCTTTGCTGCACAGCCATTCACCCAATCAATCCCCTGCTATTCGTCCAATCCATCCACCAATCCCCTCTCTGTCGGGTGCTGTTATCTCCGACCGAAACTCCTGCTGATTCGTATGTAAGGCGCAGCTCAGGGTTCCCCGGAAACCGTCCCCGGGCCAATCAACGCGCTCGCTGATACTGTTTATGCGCTTTGTCAACGCACGGTGCGCCGATACGTCGTGCTTTGTGCGGAGCCCTTCCGCATTCCAGGGTTAACCCCACACTTTCGAGCAGCGCCTCGTCCCTAATCGTCAATAATCGTCAGTAATCGTCGGGACCCGAACGGCGCTCAATCGAGCCGATCGTCATACCCCCATATTCCCATTTTTTCCCAGATTGTGCTCTGGAACATTTCCCTAGTCACCCGATCGCTCAGACCCTGTACGGCTGGCGCAGGGTTCGGGTGCCGAATTCCGCGTCCCCAGCTGCACGCATGCCCCAGACACCGCCGAACCAGCTCGTTGTCGACGTCATAGAAGCGAAGCGACCGCGGCAGTGCTACCAGTAAAAGCGCAAATTAAGGTATGGGTCTCGACCCAATCGTGCTTGTTTGGGCCACCCCAGCGCGTCGGTGCAAGCTGGATCCGGCTGGCGAAGCTGGCGCAGGGCCAGCTAGGGTCAATCGGGGCTTCCAACCGCTGCGACTGGGCTCGCTCTGGGGCCAATTGGGGGCCAACCGGGGGCCACTCTGCGTGTGCCAGTCTGGGGCCTAATCTGGGGGTACCACTGTCGGCGTTGCCGTGAAATCTGCTCACCTGCTACCGTCAGCCGCCCCGCGATGAGCCCATTTTCGCCGCTGCAACCTGCCCCTCCCCCTCTCCCTCGTAGTCAGCCACTGCAGCCCAGTGGTGCAGCGCCGCACGGCTCGGCACGGCTGATCGGCACCGACCGGCGGTCCAGACCTCGACCCGGCAAACGTTAATCACAAAACAGTCCCGTATAAGAGCCCCCGGGCGGCACCAAAGCACCGACCCTCCAGCAACTTCGGTCGCGTTTGCAATCTCAAATACCCCTCCGTGCTCGACAACCGCGCGGTGCATGCCACTAGTACTACCCCACTACCGCCACAGTGTCCGTCCTGTTTGCCCCATACTCCTCCGCCCAGTGGTTGCCTACCACTGCCATGTCTTGGCTAGATAATAATCTCAGTCCTGGAATGGAGATTATCCCCAATCACCGACCAACGGGATATAGTCAGGGCCAGGCTCCAGGACAGGTTCCAGGTCAGGTTCCAGGACAGGTTCCAGGTCAGGGTCAGGGCCGGGGCCAAGGAAATAACCACAGCCACAGCCAGAGCCACAGCCAGGGGCATCTTCAAGGACATCTTCAGGACCAGCTCCCAGGCCATCTTCGGGACCACAGCCACAGTCAGGATCACAGCCAGGATCACAGTCAGGGCCATCGTCACAGTCATAGCCAGGGACATAACCAGGGACGGAGCCAGGTTCAGATCACCGGCACAATGGCAGATCCAGGCCCGGGCCAAGGGTCGTCTGATTTTGTATTCAAGCTGTTTGCAATGCTAGAGGAGCCTCAGGCACAGTCGTCAGTGCGCTGGTCGGACTCAGGGTACTCGTTTGTGGTGCTGGATCCGTCCGAGTTCTCTAAATCAGTGCTGCCTCGCCACTTCAAGCATTCCAATTTCTCGTCGTTTGTTCGTCAGCTCAACAAGTACGACTTCCACAAGGTCCGCACTAACGGCCAGGAGGGGGAAACGAGCCCCTATGGCGACCAGGCATGGGAGTTTAAACACCCTGATTTCCAATTGCATAACCGCGATCAGCTAGCCAACATTAAGCGCAAGACTCCCGGCAGCAAGCGAGGCGCCCAGCAAGGGGGCGAGGCATTGAACCGGTCAGATAGCGTGCCGGCACTGTCAAGTGCGGGACCCCAGATCCCTGAACTGGACAACATGACCACCACCGAGGCGATTCTGGACCTCCAGCAGTGCATTCAGGCGCTGATGGAGCGGATTGCCACCGTAGAGCGAGAGAACTTTAATCACCGCAACACCATTCGCGAGCTGCAAGATGCTGCGTCCCGCCGCGACGACTATATTCGCCAATTAGTCGACCTCTTACAGCGCAATGGTATCCAACAATCGCCCCAGCAGCAGCACGCGCAGCAGACACAGCAGTCACAGCAGACCCAGCGGCCGGGACTCGGACCGGCTCATCGAGGGTCGCTGCCGTCGGTGTTCCCACCTCCACCAGGAGACTCGCACCCGTTCTCGGTGCTGCTGGTAGACGACGACGAGAACTCGGTTCGGATCTGTCGCAAGCTGCTTAGCCAGTATGGCTGTGACGTTGATGTAGCCAACAATGGCCTTACCGCAGTTCAGCGAGCCCAGTCTTCGCAGTATAATCTGATTTTCATGGGGGTCATAATTCCTGCATTAGATGGGCTGTCTGCGACCGAAGTGATTCGCAATTTTGATCGCAACACCCCAATTGTAGCAGTGACGTCCGAGCCTAATGTGAGTCGAGAAAAGTATTTTGCTCGAGGGGTGACAGGCATTCTTGAGAAGCCGTTTAATAAGGAGCAGTTATTTGCCCTGCTCGACGCCAATCTTCAGCCCCCACCGAGGTAGCGCCATTACCCTCCGCCTCTAACCCTCTCCCTTCACGCTTACCGCAATACCTACACGCTTTTTGAAGCAGGGTCTTTAGACACGACCATATTCACTACCGTAATGAATAATCACTAATTTTCATACCAACGTTCCACTGCCACAGTCGCAGTATCGCCACCCCCACCACCATCACCACCACTGACACTGCCACTGCCATTTCCAGAATACCTCACCGCCCTCAGTCCACCAATTTCGCCTTGACTAGTACCATTCAATTAATGCACTGCCACTCATCACACCGCCACTTCACCTGCCTCGGCCTCCCACCACTGTCGGCCACCTGCCACTACCGGCCTTGACTTGAATCATTTTATTTTTTACTGGCCACCCTGCGACCTCCCCACCTGTCTCATCTTCGCAACTATCCGGCTTCCATACAGAATGTCTCACCCACGGTTCCAGTCATGCAGGGGTGGCCGCAAACCTTAATAGGTACAGAACTCTACACTGACCCCGATACCAACTGTCCCTGTAGCCCCAATGACCAGCTGCCGGCTCCCTGCTCTCCCCGCTATACAGCCCTTTCGCTGCCTACCTTCTTCCCTGCCTTTGGGCTGCTTGACTGCTGGCCCCTTGGCTGCAAAATGCCCTTAACTGGGTTGCTTGCGGCGTGCAGGCGTCACAGTGCATGACATCAGCGATGTCCATTGTTCTCTGCTATACTGCCAGGAGAGCATAAAACTGGGCAACCGCGCGGGCCCAGCGCAATAAGTAAACCCTCGTCGCCCCCTGGAGTGTTCTGGCCGTTAGTAGGTGCCCTTTGGGCTTGTGGACTATTGCACGTGGCGCTTCGGCCGTCTGTTTGTAGTAGTGCGCGCCTTCTTGTCGCTGGCGATTTTTCACGCCTGGGATCGGCGTGCATAGCAACAAAGAATAAACAATATAAACTCGAAGGCGCCCGAGATCGTGAAACCGACAGCCGACCACCCAGTGACAATACAGTGCGAAATTTTACCGCGACAGTACCGTAACAGATTTACTAGGACAGTCGGACAGATCTGCCCACGAACAACACAGTTCCGTGCTCTACAGTGCTCTACAGCGCGCTCTAGACCACTGTTCTTACAGTTTGCGTGCACGTCGCCAGTACGTCGCCTGCTAGCCCGCTCGCAACCCCGTCGCGATGTCTTATAACCCTCCTGAAAACCCCCAGTATGGGGACAAGCACAACCCAGGTGGTGGCCCGTTCGCGGACCCCAACGGTGAATACAATAACCAACAAGGATACCAGCCCCAATACCAGCAAGGGTACAACAACCAGGGCCCCGAGCCTGTGAACTACGAGACCAAACCTAACGGTAACGGCCCCAACTTTGACCAGCGGTTTGCGATTCAAAAGCCAAAACTCAACGACCCCATCTTCATTTTGCTGTTCTCGGCCGTGCTCGCCGGGTTCGTTGCAGTGTCGGCTCTCTCTCTCAAGGCCTACGCTCAGAACAAGGGATTCCAAGGAGGATCCATCTACTCGTCTGGCAATGACTTTTCTCTCAACACAAACACCCTCATTTTGCTCGGGTTTGTGTGCGTCGTCAGTGTGGTGCTGGCCATAATCTACTACACGCTGGCGCGCATCTTCACGCGACAGTTTATTATCGGGACTATCATCATCAACCTCGTCATCTCGCTCGGAACCGCAATCTTCTACCTGGTGGAAAAGTACTACTCGGCTGGAATCGTGTTCTTGGTGTTTGCACTGTTCTCAGCGTTCTGCTACTGGACGATGCGACACCGAATCCCGTTTGCGACCCTCGTTCTCAAGACTGTGATCGACGTGACCCGACAGCACCCCTCGGTCTTGTTCATCTCGGCTCTCGGCGCGTTGGTATCTGGCGCGTTTGCCGCCTACTTCTCGGCGTCCCTCGTCGCGCTATACGCAAAGTACGACCCCAACTCAAACAACCCCCAGTGCGCCAACGGAGGATGCTCCCAAGGAAAGCTGGTCGGCCTCATGGTGTTCATGGTGTTTGCTGCCTACTACATTTCTGAGGTCATCAAGAATGTTATCCACGTTACCATTGCCGGAGTTTACGGATCTTGGTACTACTGCTCCAAGTCTGACCAGGGCATGCCACGATGGCCCGCACTAGGGGCGTTCAAACGGGCCATGACCTACTCGTTTGGCTCCATTTGCTTTGGTTCGCTCATTGTCGCTATCATCAACTTCATCCGTGAAGTGCTTAACGCTGCCCGCCAGGTTAACGCTGACAATGGCGGCAACGTTGGTGTCGCCATCGCCCTCTGTATCGCACAGTGCTGTGTGGGTATTCTCGACTGGCTCGTCACTTACTTCAACCACTACGCCTACACTTTTATCGCCCTCTACGGCAAGCCATATCTGCAGTCGGCCAAGGACACTTGGCAATTGGTCAAGTCTAAGGGAATCGACGCTCTTGTCAACGACTCGCTTATCGGCAACGTCCTCACCTTTGGATCGACGTTTATCGGCTACGTGTCAGCTCTGCTCGCCTACCTGTACCTCAAGTTTACCAAGCCTGAGTACAACTCTAGTGGAGGCTTTTACCCCATCGTCATTGCGTTTGCTTTCTTGATTGGCACTCAGATTGGTTCTATTACCACCACTTCAATTAATTCTGGCACTGCCACTCTGTTTGTGGCCCTGGCCAAGGACCCCGATGTGCTGCGCATGTCGTACCCAGAGCTGTATGAGGGCATTCTTCAGACCTATCCTCAAGTGCGAGAAAAGCTGAACATTCAATAGACGTAGCAGAGTAATGGTAATGTAATGGAATAATGGATCAACAATGGGCTAAAGAACATGCTATGAACTTGATAGAGCAGTATTTCAGGAATTGCGTCATCAGTAGATGCTTGTCTAGGGATAGTTGTTCTAGCAGCTATCACTGCGATTGTTGATATCAATTCTTTTATATCGCCGGTAATTTAATTGTCAATTACACTGCAATTGCTATCGCAACTGCTTTAATTTGGCCGCCATTTGTTAGTTCTCATGCATTGATTTGCTCAATAATGGGTCTCGATTCACCCTCAAACCGGACTGATTTACGCCGTGGGCGCTCCATCGTAGGCGGGATCTCGGGTAAGTCATTGCCAGTTAGCTCTGCCTCTGCGGACTCAGTCGCAATTCGGTCTTCCTCTTTACATCGAGAACAATTGCACTGGAAACCCCAATTGACTCGTAAATCATGCCGCCGTTTCGACAAAGGGTCTGCTGGGTTCACGTATGTAGTCAAAAGTTCTTCTCCAGATCGAATGGGCCGCCGGGCAGTGACCCTGATACCAGAGGTCCGTCCCAAGATCTTGACGTCAACATTGGGGTCGCACGAATGGTTCAAGTGAGACTGGGTGAGGTATAGTGACCCATCCAGGTTGTTGATATTGACCATTCCAAGGCCATACAGGTAGTCTTCATACAACAATTTCCATACTGGAGCCACAGCTGCCGCTAGCATTTTGTGTCCCTTTTTCCAGAGTTCTTCCGCTTGTTCTGCCAACAGACCGCCATCGCCAAACGGCATTTTGGTTTGACTAGCCTCGGTAAACGAAGGGTCGACTGCCTTTTGTCGCACGTCCTGTCGCACTTTGGCAAACGCCTCAATCTTGTCGTTAAATTCGTGGCTCGGCTGCTGCTTCTTTGCTGTCACCTTCTCGCGAACCTGCCACAACAGCACAATCCCAAACGCGTACGCTGCAGTCCACTCGTTCTCGAGACAAAACTGCTCGTACCGCTGCCACAGGGTAGAGTCGATTGACACCGTCTTAGACGGCGCGTGCCACTGAAGCGCGTGGATTCCGTCTGCTTGTCGACATGACGGCGAGCACCACCGCGCTGCACACACTTTGCATTCACACCCGCCAATTGGCTGTCCGTCTTTGGACCGGGTCTGGAACGGGCGCGCACAGTACGCACACGCCAGGGTCTTACGCATCAACGGGACAAGAGAGATGGGTGCAATCAGCACCAACGGCTCTTCTTTCCACAGCTCATCTCCTTCGCTAAACGCTTTGCTCGAATATAGTGCCTTTCCTCGAGCCTTTGTGAGCTGGAGTCGGACTCCTGATGGCAGAGTAAGGTTTGGGGTGGCGGCAGACTTTGTTTCAGACACATAAGTGACCAGCGGGGCAGTTGAGAGCAGACCAAAAGACTTGAGCAGACTTTTGAGTCGTTTTTCGCTCACAGCCCAATCAGGGTGTCGCTTCTTAACCAATTGATGCAATTTGGCCGTCCCAAGAGACTCGGTCGCGGGGTTTTGTTTCCAAATGTCAATCACTCCTTGCACAACCTGTCTATCATTAGGTGCGGGGGCGGATCCAGCCCCAGATCTAGAAGAACCAGAAGAACCAGAACCACCAGAAGACCCGGATGAGCCGGCGGAAGTGGAAGAACTAGATTCAGCGGAGGATTTGGTCGCAGCTGGCGCTGCGTCCGCTATAGACTTTTCAGATTCGGTGGAACCCATAGTAACGATAGCGATTTTTCACTCCGCTGTCTGTGACCAACATCAAATTTGGCACGGCTGGAGCACGGCTGGCACCGATTTCTGGGAGGCTCTAGCACCGCTCTCAATGCACGTGACTCACATCATCTGCCTTCTTGATGCACCCAGCGTGCAGTTTGCTAGTCCAAAGATGAAACGCTTAACTAATTGTTCTGGCTCTTTTGAACCACTGACAGAAATGAAACGTAAGTTTCCATTGGCTATGAGAATATCATGAGTGATCATCTTAGAATCAGCTCGTACTGATGTTCCCACAGACATATTTGAGGATAATGTGGAACATGATCAGCCGCACCGCGGCAGTTCCTGACACTTTCTGGGATTGGCGCAATGACGTAACCTCACGGACTTGACTAGACTCGACTAGGCCATTCTGGGGCCATTTCTGGGTACTATTACTGTACCTGTCCGGTGCTGTTTGGTGCTGTTTGGTGTATCGGCGTATCGTCGTATCATTGTATCGTATTGTCATTGCCTCGTATTGTTGCATATTGTCCGCGATTGGTCGCCATGTCTCGCCTCGTGTTCGGGTCGCTAGCATTAGGCTCAGTGGCTGCCGGATACTTTGTGTCGCCATGGACGGTGATGAACTACGCGGTGGGCGATTTACCAGCCAAAGGAACTCGTGAAGCGACAGAATATACTGCTGAGATTGAATCTGAGCTAATGACGCTGGCAGATGTCAAGAAACTGCGATCTGACCCGTCGTACCGTATGGATCGCGCGTGGCCGTCCAATCAGTCGGCTCGATCAGGACTGCTGGATCAAATGTTCACCGCAGGTGTATTGCACGGGCCCGGGGGGTTCGCAGTGCCACCAGTTGTGTTTGTTAACGACAAGGACCACAGCTCTGTTGCATTTTTGCATGCGGGCCGACTGCTGACTGGTTTCCCGCTGATTGTTCACGGAGGCATTCTTGGGACTATTCTTGAAGAGGCCATGGCTCAGACTGCCGAGGCACAGTCGAGTGGGCTTCTGAGCCTGTTCCGGCCACGGGCGGTCGCGAAGAAGCTGACGTTGAACTACCGCGCGCCTACGCTTGCTCACCAGATTTTGGTAGTGAAGACCAGTGCGAGCGATGGCAGCAACGGGGAACCCAAGGGGGTTAAGGGCGAGATTCTGACATTGGGCGGGAAAGTGCTCGTGCGGGGGACGGGGAAGTTTGACTAGCAGAAGCATGAGCGCAGTGAATGCCAGCGGTTCCAGAAACGAGGATTAATGAGGGAGTTGTCCAGGGTGGTACTGTCCAGGTACCAAAGCTATTCCAGCCAGCGCAGGATTGAGTGAGGGAGTTGTCCAGGTCGTACTCTCGAGATGCCAAAGCTGTACCAGCCAGTGCAGGAGTGAGTAAGGGGAGGAAAGCCCAGCTACTGCTGTGCGCACAGTACCCAATTGAGTGAGTAAGGGAGGTAAAGCCGGCTACTGCTGTCCCCACAGTACGCAATGAGTGGAACGAGTCTATTTGGTGCTCTTTGGCGCTATTGATTCTTATAGTGCGATACAAAGCACCGGTCTGGCACCCTGCTATTACTTCACCCAGATGCCATGACCCCGTGCCTCTGTACGATTGTTCTTCTGCCACTATGCTGGCACTCTCGTGCTGTCACTCATACTGCATGCTGTGATTAAGGTTTTGCTGAAGCTATAGACAATCGTAGGTAAATGTCTGCTCGACAGGTCGTAAGATGCATTACAGACATGGCAGAATGCCAGATGTGGGCATGGCGAGAGATGACAGTTGTGGTCGGAGCGTCTGGCACGCACCCTCGCCTTAGACAAGATTAGACCGAGGGGTAATATTTCTCCGCGCATATAAGGACGCAAAGTCCCGTACTAATGACCGAACTCGTTTGAAATCGCCACTATTCATCGCACCTTCAAGTCTCTGTAGCAGCTTTGTCTTTTCGTCGTCCCCGCATGACCCTTCTGGCAGCAGACTGAGCGTGGACGACAGCCATTGTAGCGCCTGCTGAGTCGAGACCAGCTGAATTAGAGTCAGAAACAGGCTAGACGCGTCCGGGACTGCGTCGCGCGGGAACGAAAAGATGAGTCCTGAAATGAGCCGGTTACACAGGTCCTGGCCACTGTTTTTAGCCAGGTCTAAGATGCGCTGGCGAATGTTCTCTGGGACTCCGTTCTTGACCGAATTGGGGGCCGTAGCAAACCCGTACCCAAACAGGTCTTGGAGGAAATGCACAGCGGCGATGAGGGGGTCGAATTGCTCAAGGCTCAAGGCGACCAGCGCAGCATCAAACGACGGCTGGAACAAATCCGACTCGATGTGTTGGAAGGGGAAGTACATTAAAATGTCCGTCATGAACCGAAAGAAGTCCTCAACGAGGTCAGGCACTTCCTGGGGTGACGTTGTGCGGAAAAAGTTGTAAAACGCGACCGACTGCTGGAATGTGAATTGCCACAGTGCTGGTGACGTATCAGAGCCGCCGTTGGCGGCAGACGACGTCTCAGGGTTGAATTCTCGCAGCAGCGCGCCAGAAACCCACAGGTAGCACCCAAAATGGGTGCGATCAAACTCTTGTAGTAGAGTGCCGGCGATTTGGGGGAGAATTGGCTGCAAATGTACTCCGCACGAGTGCAGGCAGGTTTTGATGAATTTCGACGTGCGCTCGGCCACAAACGTCGACGCCCCGTGAGCCTTGAGCAGGGGCGTCACCAGCGCGGGGTAGACCTCGTTTACAAACTGCGCAGTGGGGTCTGGTGCGGCCGGGTCGTCAAAGTTGGCAGTCTTAACAATGCCTACAAAGATAGTTAGCAGCTCGATTTCGTCTGCAATGGACCGGTACAGCTTCTCGTCACCGGGAAGGGCCGCTTTGGCAATGAGCTTCTGCGCAATCGGCTCACAGAAGTGCTTGAGGCCCAGAAACACATTTTCAGTAGGCTGCGCCAGCACAACATGAGCGATTCCATCAGTAACTTCGTAAAGCGAATCGAGGTCGAGCTCGCCCGCCACTTTTTGATAAAACACCGTCAATTGGTCGATATACGACGTCAACAGCGGGCCGCAGTCCTGGCAGAAATGCATAAGCGCTTGGGCCGCCGCCGACATGACTGGCGAGTGTGCAGGGACATTGAACCCCGCAGTGATGTATTGGAGCTGGAAATCAAGATACTCCGGGTGCTTGGCGGTCCATTCCGTATACCGCCCCAGTACCAGAGTAGCGGCGTACCGAATCTTTTCGTGTTCTGGCAACTGGACCAGCATTTTCATTACATTGGGTAGCATTTCATTTTCTGACAGCTCGACCTCGCGTGCCATTGCTCGCATTGAAAACAGCGGCGCCTCTATCACTTGCCACGACGCATTCGACTGCACCGCAGAATATACCTTGTCATAAGCTTTTCGGAGCGCGGGCTCGGACCCGACAATCACACAGCAGTCCTTGAGCACGTCGCCCATTTCGTGCCGAAACGCCCGGAACTTGTCCTCTTCCTCGGCGTCGCTAAACGAGCCGTCAGGGTACTGTAAATGAGTAATCACAATGTCAATGAGCTTGGCGTAAATGTCTGCGAGGTCGTTGCGGCCACTGGCGTATTTTTGCATCTCCAACATCTGCTTGAGCAGATACCAAAAGTAAAATGTGTACTGAGCAATCTCCAGGTCCTCGCCGTAGGCGGTGCACTGGGCAATTGCCTCGACAAGAGGGCGGTATTGGCGCGCATCTCGTGCAATCAGTACATGCCAAGCCTCTCCGGCCTCTGTAAAGATGCGGGTGAGGTTTCGAAACGCCTCGGGGTCGTCGTGGTTTGTTTCGAGCAGCGGCTGCAGCGACAGCACTCTAGGGAACAGCATTGTAGAAATGACCTGCTCAAACTCGTTCACGTCGCGGGTCTCGCGAATAATTGTGATTGCACACTCCGTCGCCGCGTCTGCAGTGTCGTCTTTGGCAATGGCGGTAAATATGAGTTCGATCAGCGACGTAGAACTGAACACCTCGGCTAGCGGTAGCTCGCCAATCCACGAATTGAGACACTCAAACGCCAGCGGGACCACGTCGTCGCTGCCATTGCCGGTCTGGATATAATGCAGAATAAGTTTTGTCACCTCGTGGGCATTGTGATTCAGCAGCTCGTCTGTGCGGGTCCGCAGCTCCTCGTCGGTCAGCGACGTCTTTGTAGGCGATGACAATTCTTCGGGCAGCACCTTAAGGAACTCCAGCAACGCCGTCACATGCGACGCCTGAAACCTTGTCACCATTTCCTGCACCACGTTGGTCCAATCAGGGATCTGGAGTGCCAGGTTTGCCAGAGCCAGTGACATTTGCGTCGACACCGCTCTCGACGTGGACGACTCTAGCAGCTGGAGCAGAGAGTTTTTGAGATCTAACCGCGCGCCTGCCGGGACCTGATGTAAATCATATGCAACTTTAGACCGAAGCGTCTGAGCGCTGAACAGACGTGCCTGCGGAGGCGCCGCCGAGTCAGATAGAATCTCGTGGCTGACTGTCCATGCCGGAATCTGTTGAAGTTAGCGTGATCTGGACCAAAGTAACGTGACCGAATTGAGGGCGCAATCGGTCACCGATCTGCCAATCGTACTTACACTCTTCTGGAACTGCTCTAACCACCGCGCGGCGAGCGCCTTCTGATCTCTATCATTGCTGCCATACAGCACCTCCAAGGATGCGAGCAGCTCTGCCGACATGTTTGCGAGGTTTGTTTGCGATTGGAGGGGGATTTTTCAACCGGGGGACATGGCACGGCTGTGCGCAAGGATTTTGCACGGCTAGCCGTCAGCCGTTCCACGTCCGATGAAAAAACACTGATGGCTCGACGACTGGCGGTGCTGAGACTGAGCACAAGATGGCAGAACGAAGGCAACAGAAGGTGGTAAGTTGAGGCGTGGGGTGGTTTTTGAGTGTTGGGCTGGGCTAACTAGATGATCCCACCGATCAATTTGCTGTTTAAGTTTTTGCAGCAGCACACGCCAGTTGAGATTTGGCTGTTTGAACAAGTCGATTCGCGAATTGAAGGCACCATTAGGGTAAGTGAGACGTCGTGAGGTAACGGGGATGAATTTAGTGTGCCGGATTGTGGCGCACTGTGGCGTACTGTAGCGACTGTGCTGGCGATTTTGCTAGATTGATTTCGTTGCTGCGATTCTAACTAGGGTTTTGATGAGTTTATGAACTTGGTGCTGGACGAGGCAGTAGAAGTGAACCGAAAAAAGGATACTCGACGCGAGCTAGGCCGGATCTTATTAAAAGGTGATAACATTACATTAGTATCGCACTTGGAGAAGTAAGAAATGACGACAATTGGAACACAACTGGAATGAGAAGGTAAGACTGATTTGGTAGTTCGGGTCATATTCATTATAGCGGCTCAATCAGCTTCATTAGCTCGCCGCTCACCACCGTCACCACCGTCACCACCGTCACCACTGTCACCACTATTGCACGCTCAATGCGTTGGTTCCACTTTGGTCCTGCCCGCTTCTCGATGGCTCTTACTGGTCCTACCCGGCGCTTCTCTGAGGCCTATACAACTTGTCATTGGTAATGACTGCATCTAATGACCGATCATGCTCCTCAGTAGGAATCTCATGTACTAATTGTTCTTGGGCACCAATTGCAACAGTAAATGGCTTTGGCTGCCCGTGCTTTTCACTCCACTCATCATGGCGCGCTAGAAAACTGTCATAGAAGCCCTTTCCGTGTCCTAGACGCTGCCCGCTACTAGTGAACGCAACTCCAGGCAGCACCACCAAGTCCAGTCCGCCATCATCAGTGCTTGTCCTACCAGGCAGGGGCTCTCGCAGCCCGTATGGTCCTTCAGGCTTGAGAGCGTCAATCTCGGCCGCAGTCACTGCAATCATGTCCAGCTCTTTCGACTCTTTGTCGAACCGTTTGGGCGAGTGCAGAGGCACTATTCGAGGCAAATACACTGTTTTCCCATCGGCAAACGCCCGCCGAATCACCTCAGTCGTCTCGATCTCGCCAGTCTCCATGTGCAGAAAGCATGCGACCCGCTTAGCGCGCTGGTACTCTGGTAGTTCGCCCAAAACATTTGCTATGTTCACCGACTGCGTTTTCAGAGCCTGCTTCGACAGCGAGTTCATTCGACTCGCAATGAGTTTACGGAGCTGTCGCTTCAAGCTCATTACAACCAAGCTGGCCACCAGGCAGTCCGCACCAGGCAGTCTTGACAGGTTCCGATAACTAAAGGCTCTCGATACCGGCGGCAGTCACAATAACTAAAGGCTTCCTATACTGGCGGCAGTACTGGCGGAGTCTCGGTGGTATCAGATAGTACCAGGTGCTTCTGTCTCCCTGCCAGCAGTCCAGCACAACCCCACAGTCAGTCAGTGACTTTATAACGGTAGAGCCGAGAGTTTTCGGCCAGACCCGTCGGCGCCCCGATATCCTATCAGACACGGCAAACTCCGATCGCCAGCCAGTGTACTGGCAACAGTGACGCAATTGCAGTGGAATGGCCACAATCAAATGTGAATTTCGTTCCAAAACACAGTTGTTAACAGTTGTCCTCAGTTGTCCTCAGTTGTCCTGATTTGGGCCAAATTGTGGTACGGTATCGGTTCCAAATTCGCCTACAATTGTGCCCACACTACCCAGGTCCGGTGGTTGTCTTGTGCTGGGGAGGCTCTAAATCAAAGCGCACCTTTCGACTCGCCCGTTGTGGAGACTGGCGCAATTCTCTCCCCAGCCTTCTCTGGGCTCTCAGCTGTGTGAGTTCTGACTGGTTGTACGCCTTGATTTGATCTGCTCGTCGTTGCGCACCCAATTCTCGCTCTTGACGGCTCTTGCGTTTGATCGGAGCAGGAGGCATTGTCTCTTCATCATCAAGCTCGTTGTCGGCCAATTCCGGGTCCTCAAATGACGGTGACGGGGATCGAAGTTTCTTGGTACTTCGGCGAGGAACCAATTTAGTCACTTTGTACGATCGGGTAGGAGACTCAATTACTCGAACTCGGGGTTTGTGTCCAGGCCCTAGTCGCAGAGGCGATTCCTGAGAACTATCGTTGTCCATATTAGTATTGAAAGCGGAGCTCTTACTGGCTTCACAATTAGAATTGACATTGGCATTCGCCGCAGTGGCATTTCCCTCAGTCGTTGTCTCATTGAAAGTCAGTCGCTGGACAACTGCCGATGTATTGTCGTCAGACGACGCAATATAATCTTCCATTGCATCACTAGAACTCTGCGCATGGTCTTCGGTTCCGTCGTCTTCAGACGTAGATAAACCCCAACTGGAATTTCTCCATGACATTTTAGCTGTCTCCTATCGGCAGCCAATCTGGTCGTTTGATGCTTGGTTTGGCAGTTTCGGCAGTTTCGGCACTGATACGACCACGATTTCACCACTGAGTTGCCCTTCAATTGGACAAACTACTGCTGACACAATCACGAGGTCAAAGCCACCGCTTCGACCGCCGACTATCCAAACTCAGATTCAGTCGCAAATGCCCTCAGATGGATGGAAAGTGCGTGATCGATACGGCTACATAGAGGGAATTGCACGGCTGTGGTCGCGCCGGCGGCTGTAGCGCAGGGGAGGGGGGTGGAAGCTGGGGTCGTCAACTAGCGAAAATGATCAATTGGCGTCTGATAAGGAGTGGCGGCATTTTCTGCTGCCAAATGTACTAGAATGCCAGCTTTTCCCCCCATTTTACCGCCATTTGCCTCCACTTTGTCCTCTCTTGTCCGTCGCCCTGTCCGCCCAGTATTTGATTTGACCCCCACACTCCCGGCTCCCCGACTCCCGCCGCGCCTATTGCCGAAGAGTCATTGACAGTGAAATTTCAAATTTCAAATCCTCCTACGACCCCCAGTCAATTTGGACCCAATGCTGAGATCACTCAGAGCTCAATCTAGAGCCTTTTCCAGCGGCCGACGGCTAGCTTTGGCTGGTCTGGATGCGTCCAAACTCCAGATCACCCAAACTGCCTCTAGGAAGACCTACCCCCCTCCTGAGCAGCTCCTGTTCGGAAAGGAGTTCACCGACCACATGCTCACAATCAAGTGGACTGAAAAGAATGGATGGGAAGCTCCTGAAATCAAGCCTTATGGCCCGCTTCCCTTGGACCCCGCCGCTTCGGTTTTGCACTACGCATTCGAGTGCTTTGAGGGCATGAAGGCATTTAAGGACAGCCAGGGCGACATTCGCCTGTTCCGACCTGACAAGAACATGACTCGGATCAATTCGTCGGCCGCCCGCATCCTGCTGCCAACTTTTGACGATGCTGAAATGATCAAGCTTCTGGGCAAGTTCACAGAGCTTGAGAAGGATGCCATTCCTCAAGGCAGAGGATACTCGCTGTACCTTCGGCCAAATCTCATTGGCACTAACGCCGAACTCGGGGTCAAGAACCCCAGCGAGGCTCTGCTTTATGTGATTGCATCCCCCGTTGGCCCTTACTACCCAACCGGGTTCAAGGCAGTCCGACTTCAGGCCAGTGAGACCGACGTGCGAGCGTGGCCTGGTGGAGTTGGCAACAAGAAGCTGGGAGCCAATTACGCCCCCACCGTGCGCCCCCAGCTTGAGGCCGCTAACAAGGGATACCAACAGGTACTGTGGCTGTTTGGAGAAGAGGGCATTGTGACTGAGGTTGGAACCATGAATGCATTCTTTGTGTTTAAAGACGCCAATGGGTTCAAGGAGCTTGTAACTGCCCCTCTGGACGGCACCATTTTAGAAGGAGTCACTCGAGACTCCATTTTGGCGTTGGCTCGAGAGCGATTGGACCCTAATGAGTGGACTGTGTCGGAGCGATACTTTACTATCCATGAGGTTCATGAGAAGAGCAAGCAAGGATTGTTGGTGGAGGCGTTTGGAGCTGGAACTGCCGCCATTGTGTCACCAATCAAGGAGATTGGCTACAAGAACGACTCGATCCACGTGCCATTGCAGCCAGGCAAAGAAGCTGGAGCATTGACTGAGCAGGTTGCCGATTGGATCATGGGAATTCAGTATGGCGACGAGCAGCATCCATGGGGAGTTAAGGTTTAGGCCTGGCCTGTGTGGTTCTTACAGTAGATTTACGATTAATTGAGTCATTGAGCAGCATTGAGCGATCTATTGGTTATCTGCCAGTGCTTGCTATATCCATTAGTATACTAAGTTTCCTTTAGGGTGTCCCGAGATTCAACGTTATTAATTGCCTCGAGGGAATGGCCATTAACATGGTCAGCGGGGCTAGAGTGTCCATTTGCAACCTCGAAAGTTCCTTCTGCCTCAACAGCACCATTTACAGCGCTTCCATTTGCCTCAACAATTCCATTAGCAGCGTGAGTCCCATTCTGAATATTCTTCTCTTCGCCCTCCACCTTGTCTCGCTCTTCAATTGCTCGCTTGAGGACTGAAACGTAGGTCGAGTACTTGACTGACTCCTTTTGCAAGTATTGGCTTCGCTTTTCCCAATTGCTATGAGCTCGAGTGGACACCACGTAGTTTGGCTGGAAGACCTTCATCATGACTGGCCGTCGCGAAGCGTGGTTAGCAAAAGTATCATCAATGCCATCCTGGTACTGCTGTAGAGCCAGCAACTGAGTTGCTTCGTCAGAGGTGCCATGGACAACAGGAGACACCGGGGGTCGCCATTCCTTGATTTGAATCTTCTGCTGCCCAAAGTATAAGGTGTCGAACGAGCCGGACGAGATGGGGTACGAATGCATTACTGAGCTCATCTCGCCTGGAGGGTGTCGCTCGTCGTGCTCTTGCACCATTTCTACTGGTCTGTCCCAGCCAAACTCCATGGACGACACCGCTTCCACTAGCGGCTGCTTCGACACCTTGGCTGCCCAGTAGTTACACGAGTAGACGTACTCGTCTGCGATTTCCTGAGTCCCAGCTAAAAACAGCAGCACCCCCTGTGACGGCAGAGTCAGCGACCATTGAGTAGAGTCACTGCCCTGGGACAGCGCACTGGGAGGGTGAGAGTTGGTGAGAATTACCGATGATCGCTTGCTGACTCCGTTGGCGCTGCCAAACGCCGACTCCTTTTCGTGGGGATTTACCTGGGAAATGGTGTGTGCGAGCGAGATGTTGTCGGTCATTGTAGCATTTTCGAGCCAATTGCCGCCGCCAATCGCTCCTGTGCCGCCGCCATTGCCTCCCATTGCCCCAGCTCCGTATCGCGACCGCCGCTTAGACGAGTGGTCGTGGCTGTCGAACCGGAACATCTTCAGGTACCCTTGCTGGATAACGACAAATACCTGAACCCAGTCGCGCTTCTTGTATTTCTTGGACACGTTGCCGGTCTCCAAGTACGCCTGGAACTTAAGCAGGCCCTCCTTGGCCCAGGGGGCGCCGTGAAGTGTCAGGGCATCCTCGCCTGCCTGGTAGGCCGGCTGCTGAGAGACCCCGCCGCCACTTCCTCCTGCAGACATACCAGACCCAGACTGCTGAGAGGTCATGATTGATGCCTGCTCCGAGTATGAAGTCACATGGCTCAGGTTGTTAGAGTCGGCCTGATCAAATGGCAGGTTAGACGACCGAGGGGCGAGCGATGAGGAGTCTCTGATACTGCCTCCCTCACTCTCAGACCCAGGTCCCCACTCCTCCTTGATTGAGTTGCTCAATGCGCCGGCAAACCCAATTTTCTCAGCTGCAAACCCGCCCCCTGCAGTGGATCCTGCAAACATTGACCGGCGCTTTGAGATTGTGTGCAGGTTCGGGGTTGAATGGTTGTTGTTGTTATTGCTAATGACCTTTTGGTACTCGTAGTCAGACCATCCGTCAGAGGCTGCCAACCACGACGACCGCCTGCTGAGAGAGAACCGATGCAACAGCGAGTTTCCAGACGAGCCCTCCTCTCGATGCGAGCTCAGCGACGACAGTGACGACTGAGGATGCAATTGAAGAGACCTGCGTCTGGCCTCACGAGGGATTTTGAGAGGAGTTAGGTCGACGGACGCGTAAATGGACTTGAGCAGCGAGATCATGAGGTCTTCCCACTCTCGCACAGTGTGGTCCCTGTCCTCATTGATCAACGCAGCGGCGGCACTGTCTCCTTTGCTGCTGGCGCTTCCCCCTGTCCACTTTTTCCGCCGAGTCGTGGTGGACTCCATTGATGCTTTGCGGGACGACAGCGACTCTGTGTCATACTGAGAGTAGACAGAAGACGGGCGAGAGGACGCACGAGGACGGCCAGCAGCAGCGCCCATATCGCCAGTGACCGCTACAGGGGCGTACAGATAGCAGTCTTCGGCCTTGAGCAGGTTGCGAACAGTCTCCATGGTCTGCTGGACGTACTGAGACCGAGGCATCTTCTTGTTGGTTTGATACTCCGAAGAATGGTGGTCGGTGTTGAGCAGCAAGACTGAATACGCCAGCGTATACACTACTCCCGGAGACTTGAACCCATGAAACGGGTTGCACTCGCACCACCGGTCTGCAAACGAGTCAATTAGCTTGTCGAGCTGCTGAGACTCGGCTTTGAGGTACACCTTTTCTCCGAGCGATCTCAAAGCGTTGAGTACGCCAGTGTCTGTCCACTCAAACAAGCCAAAGTAGGCCTGGCGGATCTGGGCCCGTTCTTCACCAGACGTGCCGAGCCATGACGCCAGCTGATCAGGGGAAACTGGAGTATAAGAGCCCGAGTACAGCTGAAGAGCCAATTGGCTCGGCTCTTCAGTGGCAGACACCGATGGAGCCACAGACGGAGCCACAGACGGAGCCACGGATGGTGCCACGGATGGTGCCACGGACTGGACGTCAGCGTGTGCATCAGACGCGGTGGTGTGGGCGTCGGTCTGGGTCTCGGATTGAGTAGCTTTTGACGATGGTGAAACCTGCTGCTGAGGTGCCGATGGTTCAGCGGAAATCGCCAGCCCCCGAGCTTGAGAGTCGTCAGACCGCGCGAGGCGGTCAGATTGCCCGTCCTTGTACCCATTGGTCTGCCCATTGGCGGACAAGTCGTTTTCAGGGCTCAAATCCGGGGATTCGACTTCAACCACCGTCTGAGAATCAACCGGCGAAGGCAGCCCCGAGGCCTGATGAGGTTTTGACAGCTTTGGTCGCGCATCGACCGCCTCTAAAGGAGGCGTGACAATTCCGAGATCCTGTTTAAACTCAGTTGGCATTGGGGGAGTTGGAGGAGCCGACGATGAAGACTAGTTAGTAACCGGGCAACGCCAACAGAAGCAACAGGGGACAGGGGACTGTGCAGTGGAGTACAAGCTCAAACGGCAGTAGCAGTTGCGCTGTGACAGCCTGAATGAGTTGGCAGGCTGCCAGTACACACCTGAGCAGCTGGGGCACCTTGAGCAACTGCAACCTGGTAGGAGGAGTCTACGAGGCAGACTGCCTTGCCATCTGTCACCTCTCATCTGCCATGTACCATTTCATCTACCCGTCTCCAGGCGTCGGATCAAATGATCTAGACGGCCCCTGAACGACGGTCCAGCGGTCGTCACTTACCTTGCCTCGTAGCGACACATGAGAAGCAGACGAGAACAGTCGCTTGAATAAATTACTCCTCTTGCGAGTAGGACCGCGGTGGTCCGACACCGTTGTCATTGTCACCGAAGTCTAACCCTGGGGAGGTGAATTAAGTCCTTCTAAGCTGGGTCGAGATTTTTCAGGGGCATCTGCAGGCGTTGCTCAGTACCGCATGTGCACATTCCGAGGGGGTGCAGACGGATCCGGCCATGAAACCAGCAGTAGGCGACATGAGGACGAGGACCAAGGGCAAGGAGGCATGCCATGGCATGCCATTGGGGTTGGCATTTGAAGGGTCAACGTATTGTTAGGACCGTTTCGGGGCACTTTGGCACCCAGTATTGCCCGTGATATGGCATATAAGGTTCCTCCGAGTATCGAAATGTCAAATTTTTCACTCTGCCCCTGGGGCCTCTGTCGCTCATTACCCCTCCTCCTGCAGCACCGGACCCAGCGACCGACCCACTACCGGCAACCACCAGTAGCGTAGCACGGCCGTACAGCTACTTGACAAACATATACGCATTGAACTACTTTACTAGCACCAGGCAATGCCGCTTGGCAGCCTGGTGACTGCAAAAGCGACTGCCAGCAGCCAACTGCCAGGCATAATGATTTCCTGATTTCCTGATTTCCTGATCTCCTGATCTCCTGATCTCCTGATCTCCCTCTGGTCACCGAACCGGTAGAGACGCGTCGCGACGCGCGCAAGTGAACCCCCGCTAAGACACTCGAACTGAATTCTCAGCAGCCAAAGCCAAGCCGCGTTTCGGGACCAGGCCAAACCAGAAGGCTGTTCTGACAGGGGTAGGCGAGCTGGGACTACCTGGGCTGGGAGGGGGCCGCCGGTACGCCAGCGCCAGCGTAGGACGAGGCAGCGTGGGGGCAGACAGGACAGGAGACCAAATAGCTGCAAGCTGGGCTGGGCGTTGAGACTAGCAAAAGACTGAACCCGCGGACTAGACGAGCACAGTCAAAGTACGCTTAGCAGAGTCAAGAGAATTGCACCGGCTGCTGTCTGCTGTCTGCTGACCCTACTTGCACTACTTGCACTACATGCCCTGCCTGTCCCGACTGCCCTCCTGCCAACCTTGTCTACCTTGTCTGCCTGCCCTCCCGATGCCCCTCAGTTTGATAGCCTGAGACCCTCACTTCTTAGGCTGTCTTGGGTGCCTGGAATAAAGTTTAATCGGTACGCAGGGGTATAATATCGTAGCGACTGATTCGATTCGATATTAGAGTTAGCAGTCAAGCTGTCAGCGCCGTAGACTGTCAGCACCGTCTCGAGCGCAGTTGTGCCGCTAGCACCGTCTCGCGAACCAGTGCAGAACCGCCTTCGGGCGATAGGAGACGCTGCCGTCAATGCAGTCTCGATACTGCTGGTGCTGCCTTCTGCTAGTAACCGACATAGCGGCTGTTAATGCACGCAGGACGTAGGGTGCTGTGTTCTATACTTCTATAGTGCGTGGCCAGCAGCTTCTGCAGTACCACTTAGCTGTCCGATTGCTCTCTGAGTGCTCTCTATTTTGCTCTGGCTGGCTCCCTCTCGGTTGCTTTTACCAATTGTCAGATTGCCGGTTGGCGTTCGTTGTCCTGCATCTGTCAATCCGCCGTCGCGGCAGTAGCCTCGGCCGCCTTGCTGCTGACTGCTAACAGGCGCGTCAGCTGTGAAATCAGTACTGGCAAGCTTCAATTACCGCTGAACGTACCCGCTTGACGTTGACAGTTGCCGTTAATGTTTGCCGTTAACGCTTAGCATTACCGTTTCTGCCTTCCCATTGCGTTCCATTGCCGCCCAAACTCGTACTGTTTCATCCTCAAAGTGCTTGTGCTGCTCGTGCTGCCATCTCTTGCTACTGCACTGATCTGTCCTGTACGAGATCCCCACAAGACTCCTTACGTAGCCCAGCCTGATTATTCTCTGGTAGATCGATCTCAGTCTCCTCTCGATCTATAGCCTACCTGCACAAAAATAATACTTATAATTACATTCAACATCCCTACTCACCTTCAGCCTGCCTTCATCCCTTTGTTCTCACCACATCCTGGTACTGTATTATTGTATTATTGCCCTCCTTGCCTCTCGCCCTCAACCCAGTGGGCCCCTTCAGCGCTTCTTCGGCTCACTACCTGCTACCTGCTACCTGCTACCTGCTACCTGCTACCTGCTACCTGCTACCTACTGTCTGGGTGCCTGCTACTCCCTGTTCCAACTACCCCTGGAATCTGGCCTATCCACCGACTTCTCCACCTCCCAACCCAATTGCACCCAGTAATGCCTAGTCCTAGGTCAGGTCTGCACTGTAGCAGCAGCAGACCGGCTAAGCGTAGCACCGGGGGCTATCCCAGCGGTACCTGTTAGACCCTTATTTGAATTGCCTATAACTCGCACGCCAGTCCCCAGCCAGATGCTACTCCCCCGCCTCCCCTCCACAACCCAATTTCATCCACCAGCTACTTAACCACCCACCAGATAGAGCTCCCTAAATGCTCCCTGCTTCCTACCTGCTCCTTACCACTGTCCCCCCGGCCAGCACTCCCCTAGCACCTGCCGCCCCTACCGCCCCTACCGACCGCCTACCTCCCACCGGGCCGGCCCGTGTTTACATCGCTTGATATCTCCATAGTTAACTGCTACAGCTCTGCCGCCTAAAGGTACTGTCTACCTCTAACCCCTAACACCACCCACTTCTACCCTGATGAGCTTTCTGTTCTCAAGATCAAGGCAAAAGTCGCCTCAGGAGCTGGTCAGAACCCTGGCTGAGCTCCTTACTAGGGCAGAAAACTCCCTCGACCGCCGTAAAGGTGTCGAGGATATCAACAGATGTCTGTACCAAATGAGATTTGTGCTGTGTGGAGACTTTGAAACCGACCCCGTGCCCGACCAAATCGCCCAGCTGGCCCAAGAGGTGTACTCGTCGGATGTGCTTGTCCAGCTGGTGGGAAACTTGCATATTCTCGAATTCGACTCCCGTAAGGACGTGGTCACGATCTTCACCACCCTGTTGCGGCGCCAGATTGGGTCACGGTCTCCAACTGTCGACTACCTGGCGACGCGGCCGACAATCTTTGACTCGCTAATCTCGTGGTCCGCGTCTCCGGATCTGGCCCTGACTGCGGGCGCCATTGTTCGAGAGTGTATCAAATACGACACCCTGGCATCTATCATTGTCAACTCGCCAATGTTCTGGAACTACTTTGAGTACATGACTACGGGAACGTTTGAAATCACCACCGACTCGTTTACAACCTTTATCAGCCTCTTCAGCTTACACCCGGCCGTGGTATCGGACTTCCTCACTCGCAATTCGGGACCGTTTGCAATCAAGATGAATGGCCTGATGCGTACAGACAATTATGTCATCAAGCGGCAGTCGCTCAAGCTGATGGCTCAAATCATTCGCCAAAGATCCAATTTCCAATTCATGGGCGAATACATCCGCGACCCGGAAAACCTCAAGCAGGTGATGAATATGCTCCGAGACAAGTCGCCAAACGTGCAATATGAAGCGTTTCATGTGTTTAAGGTGTTTGCCGCCAACCCGAAAAAGTCAAAACCCATTTCCGACATTCTCATCAAGAACCGGTCCAAATTGCTCAACTTTTTGACAAACTTCTCCCCGGAAAAGAAGGACGACGATGCATTCAAAGACGAAAAGGCGTTTATTATCAAGCAAATTCAGAACCTGCCCCAGGCACAACCCCAACCTTCCTCGCATTCACAAACCCCGCATTCTCAGTCACCGCATGCCCAGGCCCTGGCGCCAGACCACCAAAAAATCGGGCCCCCTTCTCATATCCAGCTGCCCGCTCCCTCGGCATCCGTGGCTGGGCCCTCTATTCTTTCTCCTGGCCACTCGACCCCCGCAGCAGTGGTTCAAGACGCAACGACCTACGAGAATCGCATTTCTAATCTTCCCAGCCCCCAATTACCCAGCTAGTGCCGGCCAGATAGCACTCAGCTGCTTTGCCACTGCACCAGCTGATTGCCAAAATATCGGATCCCTGATGTCTGCTCGTCTCGACATAGCGCTCCCTGTTGCTCGGCTACCTCAAACTCTTCCATGGCTACGCTGACCGACCATCCGAAATTGGTACTGGCGTCTTCAATTGATACCCCAGACGCCCGCTTCCATTCCTCTAGGCCCTGGATCCATGACAAGATTTGTCGAATGATCACTTGAGGTGTACGGTACGATTCTTGTACTACCAGAACCCCTGATTTGAATGTTCGCAATCGTACTGGCAACTTTAGCTTCTCCATCATGTTGCATGCTTCATACAAGTCGCTAGGCGACACTAGCGACACCCCACGAGCTCGGTTGTACATTGCAAACAGGTCGACCAGGTCGATAATGCCCCCTTCACGGGCCAGCACGCCGCCCTGAAGAAACTCGGTGATCTCTCGCGCGAGCTCGCGGTGAAATGCATCTTGCTCTCGAGTCGTGTCTTTAGTTACCACTGACGAATTGAGCCCCAGCGCTGCCGAGCTTTCTCTCAACAGTTTACGAGCAGCTATGGCGTTTTCGCTACCATCAGCTGGCCCTCCTCCGCCGCCTACGCCTCCTACACCGGCACTCTCCTGCTTCTCTAGGTACTTTGCGTAGCTTTCGGCTAGCTGGACGACCTCTTTGGCGCTGGCCATGAGAGCCTGTAAATCTTCAAATGCACTGCCAAGAACCTGCTCGGTCTTTTGCTTGTGTCGCTCGCCAACCTGCTCGAGCCCATGTAGCCCGGGACCAGAGCGGTCCCGTTGAACAGCTGGGGTTCCGACTACCTGCCACGGTTTCTGTTGTAAAACTTTCTGTAGATTCTCAAAGAATCGCTTGTCGCCAGTTCCTCTAAAACTCAGCTTCACAATCCCGCTAGCGGCTCCTGGGATGAGTGCCGTCATGGGCCCAGGAGAGTCAATGCGGTTATTAGCCAGTTGTGGCGGCAAATTAGAAGATATCAGCATTGCTCCGCACATTTCGCAATGAGTCAGTAACGGGTGGTTCAAAAACGTACATCTCGGGCAAGGGAATCCCGCGGCACCGTTCCCAGGAGCGCCGTCGCTACCAGCAGTGCCAGCAGTGTCATTGCCTTTTCGGCCACCTTGCGTGCCAATTGGGTCCTTGCTATCCCCACTGAGGCTAGAGTTCGCTAGCGAAGCCGCTGCCGACTGCACGGTGTCAATATGCTTTCCGCTCGACTCAATTGCGTTCTCTATCAGCTCCTTGTCTGCCCGAATGCCACAGGTTGAACAGACTGGCAGTTCACTGATTCCGTGCTCGTAGTCTGCTGGCAGCGAGTTGGAATAGTAGCAAATTGGGCAGATCCACGTAATAGAAATGGTAGGAACCGCAGGCGAATCTGTGCCGGATCGAGAATCTGACTCCACTGTCAGCGTGATCTTTGGCGCCGACTTGAAAAAACCAGACTAGTTAGTACCATGCGATAGGCACCATGCAATTAACACCAGGCGACCTCCTATCTCATTTCACTCACACTGTAAGTAGCTTCCTTGATCGTAGACAACTTTAATCCGATAGCTCTGGTCGGCTCGACAGAGTCGACATAACATATCCGTTGCGTCGTTAAATACACTCGCCCATTCTGATACCCCGAAGCTTTGTATTTTCTAGTTAGCACTCACCGCTCACTCACCACTTTGCACCAACAAGCTGCGAGCTCTTACCCTTCATAGATCCCAATGTCGCTCTCAACGAGGATATCTTGCTCCTGTAGAGAATAAACAGGTCTCCCAGCTTCCGTCACCTCGATCTGCGCCCACATCACAGCATACTCATGAGCTGTAAGCACGAATATGGGGGTTTGGATTTGGAATCAGGGCGTATCAGGGCCCTGTCGCTAGGATGGTCATGTGATCTGAGTCACGCGAAATTTCACTGCACCCCTCGAATCTGGTTTGCACCTGGTTTGCACCTGGTTTGCAACTGCTCTCTCTTTGCAATTATGTTGCGACTGGCTTGCGACTGCTCTCTCCTTGCAATTATGTTACGTGTATTTACATTGTGCCGGTTACATTATGCTTGATTCTCCTCCTCGGTTTTCCCTTCGCCCTGCTTTTGGTCCAACTTGTCTTGAACTCGCTGTTCCAGCTCCTTGGCCTTCGCAATGGCCTGTTCATTGGCAGTGGAAAGCACATCTTCAGTGCGTTGAAGAGCCTCCTGAACCTCAGCATAGCCGGGCATGAGGTTAGAAGTCGTTCCCAGCAGGGTCTGTGCCAGCTTCTTTTCAGCACCACCTCCGTTCCTCGAGAGCACCGAGCTCTCAAACCCGTAGCCCTTGACAAGTTCACTGTTCAAGATACCGCCCGAGGGGTTTGAGTTGAACTCACGATCAATAGCCTTATCCAGCTCGGCTTCGTCAATGATGTACGAAGATGCATTTTGGTAAATTTCCAGGACTGTGGACACCTTTTGCTGTCGCTGTTCCTGATCGGTAGCCCTTCGGTTAGCGGCACGCTTCGCCTTTAGCTCCTTGGTTTCTTCGGGGGTTCGATGAATCACAAACGGGCCCTTTAGGAACGATTCCACCGTTGGCAGCGTTAGTCTGGTTGCCTCGGACTGCTCTGTGTTGTCAATCTTCAGTCGGGCTTCTCGGGCAGCTTTGAACTGGGCCTCTCGGGTCTCCTTGTCCTTGACATCCAGTCGATGCTGCAGCTCCAGCGAGTCCTTATAGTATTTACGGCGCATATCTGCGGTCAGGAGCTTCCATCTTTGGGCCCTTCCCGCGGGCTTTCGCTCCTTTGTTCGGTCTTTGGCCGAATCCCGTATTCGTGACTGAAGGCTCTTTTCCTTCTTCACCACTGGCAAGATATCGGCATTCTTGGGCTTCATTTTAGGATCATCAAACGATTTCGACGCCTTTTCAATCTCCTCGACTTCCCAGAACGTTTGCTGCTTAGGCAACGCCCGGCGAAGCTTCGGCAGCACTCCACTAGCTCTAACTTGACGCATCCTGGCGGGGGGAGATGTTGGATGGGTCGAATTTTGATCAAAATCAAAATTTCAAAATTTGGCACGGCTGCAAAATTTCAGCTAGTCTGAGACATGCCAGAACTGCGAGAAGAGAGGACGGTAGAGAGGTGGAAATTAGCGGATTGTGGCGAGACGGCTTACTGATGGCAAGACTTTTCAGCTAGCCTGTCTGATGTCGTTCCCTGTGATGCTTGTGTATGTTGTTAATTAATTGTTAGTATATAGGTTCCGAATGCAGCATTTATGCAACTCTAGCTGCCCACACCTGGGTCTGCCTGGATAAGCCACTCAATTGAACCAATGGCGCAATGGATCTGCTCAATTGCACTTATAAAGACTCCGAGTTGCTCAGATGCTCACTGTTCGCTCGGCGGCTCAGCCCGCTCGGCGCCCTGCCCCCACGATTCACACACCTTCTGAGACAAGAGCTTGCTGATCCGTCTCTTCGACATGTTATCCTTAGAGCAATTGAACAGCAACTCCTTAGCAGCTTGGCCAGACAGCCCTTTGTATGCCTCAAAAAGGTGGCGCGGGGTAGGAAATATTGTCTGGATCGCCAGGGCACGATCGAGGGTGATTCCTTTCGTGGTCATGAGCATTCGCATATAGTAGTCTCGAACCGTCAACAGCCCAGTCTTGGCCAATGCCTTATTAAACAGTTCAAAGTCAATTGCAGCGTCGTGCCCAGCGGGACCCAGTCTCTGCCTGGCTTCCTCCATCGCTTGTGAGTAGAGAATGTGGTTAGGGCGCACCACTGTCAAAGGCTTGGTTTCGTACCGAGCCTTGAGGGCCTGGGTCATGAGTGCTAGGTATTTGACGGTGGAATCTGGGCCGGGAGTCCGTTTCAACGTGAACCCGTCTACGGCAATGACCTGGGCCATCGCAGTGTCAACAGACTTCTTGTAGCCCTGATCAATTGTCATCCGAGGAGGTTCCTCGACTAAATATGTGACGTTTGTGAGCAATGATCGATGTAACCGCAGCTTTTGCTCTGTAAAGCGCCCATCCCTAATGCTGCCCACCAAATCATCTAATCGTTTGCGTTCGACAATGTAATCCAGGACTGCAAAGTCGTTGCGTTGGTTGTGCTGAGCAACCCATATCATGTCGCCTACTGCAAGGGGACGAGATTCAGACTCGACCCCACTGTTGCGAAGCTCGTTGACAAAGTAGTCTCTGTCACCTTGGTTACGCATTTCTCGATTGTCCACCACCACCTTGACTGTGAATTCGCCCTGGGGCCATATTTCAGTGGAACTCAGATCCTGAATCGGGGGTGCCAACTGCGGCCGCCTAGAGGGCGTATCATCAGCATTCAAGGCTCCTGCAGGATGCCTAAATGGAGACGACCGGTCTGAGCTCCCTGGAGTCCGCCACAGCTCCTCGACATGCCGATTGCCAGTGTCTTTCTCCACTCGTCGCAGCGCATCCGCTACTTTGCGGCCCTCGCAGGTGAGATAAAAGGACGGAGCTCGAGCGGACGGAACTGCCACCAGTTCGTGTTTTTGCAGAGTCTTGATTCCATGCCAGGCGCTGTAAAAGGTGCCAGTAGACGGGTTGACGTCAAACGACGTGTCAGAGAACGGTTTGGCCAATTGAATGATATCAGGCTTAGACAGGCCCGCGCCTCTCTGGCCAACAGTCCGCTCGTTCTTACGAAGAGCTAGCAAGATTGCGTATCCCCCACTCCGATACCTAGGCAGCCAGGTCGACTCCTTCTTCTTTGGTCTTGCCCGTTTGGGTTTAGCAGCTGCCTCGGCACCACCACCACCACCACCAGACCCAGTGCGTCCAGCAGTTGGAGACACAAACTCGGTTGAGGTCGCTGGATTTGGAGGCATGTCGATTCCGTTGGCAGCGCAGTATTTCTGGACCTTCTCCTCCAAAGCTCTGCAGATTTTGACTCCAACAAACTTGAGCTCTTGCAATTGCATTGGATGAGTAAATTGCTTTGGGCATGCTGATAGAGACTGGTGGGCCTTTGCGTACACCATTTCCATATTATTACCTCTTCTTGTGCCTCTAGCTTTCTCGGCCATTTCATTGAGCCATTCTAGGTATAATTCATTCCACATTTTGTACCACCAAACTGCTACCGAGGTAATCGGGATCCACGATATGCGACGTGGCCTATCCGATTCAGTTGATCCAGTCCGCAAAGTGGTCTCGGTCTGACCTGGTTTGATCCTGTCTGATCTTGTTTGATCAAGTCTGGTCTGGTTTGGTCAAGTCTAATCTTGTTTGATCCAGTCTGTAGTGGTCTTGGTCTGATCTGATCTGTAGAACCTCTCTTTCTATTATGTGACTCTGGCTACACCAATCTCAGACCCGGTCCAATCACCATAATCACTATACCCTAATCAGTAGAACCCGCTTCCGATAACAATTTCTCAGTACCACCTTTCCGCCCACTTGTTCACGTCCCCGCGTTTTCAACTCGGACGCGTCCGAAATTTCAATAGTCTGTCGCGTTTCCCACTGCTCGCTTCCGCCTTCCGTTTTGACTTCGGTTTTGTCCCCGTCGGCGAGTCCGCCGGCCCTGAATCGACACCCTGAAAACGGGCGATGGATCGCCGGATCGTTCCGAAAAATTCCCGAAACCCAAAATCGAGTCACTTATCCCATACAACCACTAACATAAGTGCTGCTAATGAGAGTACAGATGGTCGACTAATGGTAGACTGATGATAGATTATGGTGAGTCGGTCGAGGCAGTTGCGGTGTGCAGTACTAACAAGACTCCAGTCAAGCCGGTGAAGAAAAGAAGCCGAGGAGGCTGTCATAATTGTAAGTCGCAGGCAGTGGAGACGCAGTGGAGACGGAGAAGGCATTGAGAGCGGGCTGAACAGTCTGCAGACAGCACATAGAAGCAGGCACAATCGGGCTGGTGTTCATGCTTATATGGCGGTGGAGATTGCCTGTTTGGTGGTGGTTCACGTGAGATGGTGAGCTAACTAGGTAAACGACTAAAGATTAAGGTTAGTGTGGATGAGGGATTTGAAAATCGCTCAAAGGTAGAGGCGATCAGGGGGGATATATGAGGGAGAGAGTGTGATACGATGATACGACTTGGGTCGGAAGCGTTGGTCGGAAGCGTTGGCGCTGGGTATAAGCTTCGAAGTTGAGCTGAGTGGAAGCGCCGGCGTGGGGTGGATGTGGGGTGAATGTGGGGTTGGAACATGATCCGATTGGGGTCACTCCCCGAATCTGGGGTAATCTGGGGTAGCATTAGGTGCCCAAATTTCGGGTCGGGTCGAATGCTCGAATTGCTGCTAACTAGTGCGATGAACAAAAGCCAAGATGTGGTAACTGCTTAAAGAGCTCGGCAGAGTGCGATTACTCTTTGAAATTGTCTTGGGGTGGACGCCAATCTAAGAAGGACGGCCAGGGCCAAGTCGCTTTCCAGGTGAATGCTACTTCAGTGCCTCAGGCCCCGGTAGAACCAGAGTTCATTTTGGAATTCAACCCTACCAACCATGCCAAACGACGAAAAGTTAAAAAATCCGGCAAATCTGCAACTGGGGCGCCAGGCCCGGTGAACTCTGCAGACTCTTTGCCAGAGTCTGAAACAAGGCTGTCGCCGATAGGTTCTTCTCCCGGTGGTCTTCACCCTGTGTCTTCGGCCGATTCCACCGCTGCCCCTGCTGCGGGCACTGTCATACCGCTTTTGCCATTTGAAGCGGAATTCAATGGTCTCAATGGCACTCTAGGCGGTGCTGTCGAGAGCTCTGGGGTGCCTGTGATTCCGCCCACTGTTCAAGATGTCCAGGGTGGCCATGAACTGAGCTTGGATTTCTTTCATTCGCCCTTCCAAGAGGTGCTCACTGATCTGGACTCATTTCTTATGGATGGCGCTGAGTTTTACTCTGACATTACTGCAATTGATCAGGAACTGTCTAAAGACCTTTCTTACAAATCAGCGCTGGAGCGGGCCCCACTGCGGTTCGCAGGTATTTCCTCTGCCAGCAATTCCCCAGCGTCTTCAACCTCCGCTGAAATTGAGTCAGTGCCGCGGTCGCTCTCGCCCCTTCCTGACATTCTGCTAGAAGTTCCCTACTACAAGGAGCTTTTCGATCATTTTGTTCACATAACGGCCGACTGCATTGTACCTGTGCCGCGAAGACTGTACCCCGACAACCCATTCGCGACCATTTTGCCTCGAATTGCGCTGTCGACTCCACATCTGTTATGCGTCTTGCTCGCGTACGGAGCGTGCCATCGAGCAAAGTGGATGAACACCGAGGAACCTACCGCCGTAACATCGAGATTGCTCAATCGGGCATTTGACGGACTCTCAAAGTCCTTAGAGGACGAGCGCGAAGCTAATAGCGATGCAACCTTGGCCACCGCAATCATGTTATCATCCTATGAAATCTTGTCTGCAGCAGTAGACAATTCCTGGAAAACTCACCTTCAGGGGGCACGAGAAATCGTAGTTGCCCGTGGCCTCGCCAGCAAACTGGCTGGAGGACTGCTTGCGGCTCCCGAAACGACTGCATTGCCGAATGGCGCCAACGCCAACGGTGCAAATGATACCGATGGGGCACATGTATATGGCCCTCATCCAGCTCGGTTGCTTAATGAACATATTTCTGAGGGCGAGGCGTCGTACTTCCTGCTCAAGAATTTCGCGTACATTGATGTGATAGGATCGCTAACCTCGTTCACTGCATCCTCGACGTTAGTCACAAATGACACGGTCTCACAGCTATGGGCGATCCCAATGAATTACCGCAAATCTTCGTCGGCTGGAATTGATATCTTGCTGGGAATGGACCTCAATATGATTCCGCTGTTTTCGAAAGTGTCGTCTCTAATTCGTCGACGAGCCGAGATTCAGACTCTACCAATGGACCTAGCGCTGGCTGAAGAAGCGGCCATCTCGTCTGAGTCGTTGGAGCTCAGTCAAATCATCCTCTCCTGCTGTTTCCCGGACCAATTAAGGTATAGTGACGCTCCTCCAATCCCAGGAAAGGGGACAACCGACGTGACCGCGTCTGCGTTTTATACCCATTTGAAGGTGATGAATTTGACCTTCTGCTATGCCACTTTGATCAACTTGTACCGGCGGGCACTGCTGTTTCCGTCTAAGAGTGAGACTGTGCAATCGATTGTCAAGATCATTTTGTCGCTGCTTGACGACCACGTGCCTATGGGATGCCATATTGAAGCATGCCTTTCATATCCGATTTTTATGGCTGGATGTGAAGCGCACGACCAGCAGATTCGAGATGCGTTCCATCATCGCATCATCGGTATGAATCGGTTTGGAGCAGGTCAAATCACCCGAGCCCGAGAGGCAATGGAGAAATGCTGGCAAGAAGACCGGCCGTGGCCGGAGATTATGGACGAAATGGGATGGGATTTGAATTTATTATAAGCGAACAAATGCCGAGCGCGTGACCTCAACAGCTGGCCCAATATCGCGAGTATGAAGTGGGGAAGTATTATAGAGTGTGGCAACGCAGCTGTCCTTAGCTGCTGGCATTCAATTAATTTATTACAATGGCAATGAGCATCTGGAGTACTACATGGAGTCTCGGTCTCTGGAATAATTCCAATTCCTTAGCTTCGTACCGGCAGATGTCAAGGAAAGATCTGCCAATTAGGAGTATTGCCCTGCATTTTCACGATGCGCATGGCATGATAAGCCCCCGTATACCCCCGCTAGGAGTGCCCCCCCTCCCCCCACCGAAAACTGCCGAGCAGAGTCAGCAACAGTGCACGCACACAACAGCCCACCGATCTACGTCACGCTGGCCGTGACACATCACCCTCGCTCAATCTAACTGAACCCAAGTCGCCGAACCCCCTCATCAGACACCGGCGTCAATCCGAGCCTCAATCCAAGCCTCAATCCGAAGTATATACGGACTCTGAATCTTTGGAACCCGCGGGCTCTGAGACCTGGTACGACTTGAAGTTTGTTGACAGCGCCCCAGAGCGCAGAACACTGGTCAAAGACCTCAAGAATATCCTCACTAACGACACTAGCGATGATATTTCAATCAGAATTTCAAATTGCCATAACGAACGGAGAGCACGAATCATTGTAGAATTGATTGACCGATCTGGGTCCAAATTCACCAAAGGCAGCGTTGAGTTTGAGACTGGTCTATTTTGTTTTACCATAGCAAGCCACGAGCACCAAAAATCAGTGGGAGAGGTCAGGTGAATAGCACTGATCCGTAGAGACGTGCAACTCAAGTCAGGCTCTGACACTGTGGGTGAGAAGGCCAATTACATCTTGCTGGGGGGCCTACGGTTCGTTTCACAGGTCAGCTCACCGGCCCCCAGAAACTTAGATGTGCCATTTGCTGAAAATCATACCACCGGAGGCGATTTGAATGGTTATACCGTTCCGGATTGGCGGGAGGGCTCATTGAGGTGGACTTGTTTGGACCCCATTCGCTTGTTTCTGGAGGTTGCCGAGTACTTTTTTGAGATCGAAAAATCCAATCCCAACGCAAAGGCGAAACTCGACCGACGAATGATAGCCATCGGTAATGCCTTCATGCTCACTGGTCTCATTTCATTTACCTATCCTGACCTCGACCGGGGCGAAGAGGTTCGGATTCAAAACTGGGATTACAATGTCTGAGCCCAGTCGGTCAGCATTGAGGATTTGCACAATGCTGAATGGCACACAGTTCGAGACTATTTAACCGCAAACCCGGGAGCCACTCCTGGTGATCTTCGAGCTGGGCGGCCCCTTGCAGCGACAAAGATGAATATCTTCTTGATCGTGTTTTGGTGCAAGGTGTGGTACAGTCGTCGCACATTGGAGAATTCAGTGACTCTTCTGAGCAATCCTCGTACCGAACAAGGTTTCGAGCAGGCCGTCCACGACGTCCAGATCAGATACCGGCACCCTTGGTTGCACTGGGATCCTCGCAAGAACGTGGACTATAGTGAAATGTTTGATCTGTTCTCAATGTTTCAGATGACCTGCGAGCACCAGCATCCGGCGTTTGTCAGAGCACTCTCAGACGTCTCAGACGATCAACCGTTATCGGGTAGCTCAATGAACGAGAAAGTGAGCTCTTTGATCCGCCGACAATTGAGCTGGTGAATTTGATGCGTCGCCGAACAGATCTTTGCGCTTTATGGCGCTTCGACAAGGCGCGCATTCCGAGAATTCCTGACACGCTACTGTCCCGACAGTCGGACGGTAACTGCAAATGGTGTGGAGCCGCCGCTGGATATGATTTCGCCAAACATGTCCAACATTGGTCCATATTGGGTTTACGAGAGTGTAATTGGTGCTGGTTATTGGAATCATGAGGAAGATTCATGCTTCAGGGTAGCTTTGACAACCATCTGTGGTATGTCTGTCTTTGCGCTTCGAGGAGAAGTGCTGTTTAATGGCATCTCTTTGGAGAGCGGTCTTGGAGATATGCATCGCTACCGTCCGCCATTGGCCAGCTGTTTGGGGCACCGACTTTATCTCAAGAATTAATAGGCTGTAGGAATACTGGCACTAGCAAAGTAAATAAAGAATCGATGTTGTGTGAAGCAGTCCAATGGATGACTCTGCCACCATTATGATGGGACAGTTGTTATTCGGTACTTGAAACGGTCTGGAGCCACTCCGTTTCCCCACTTCCCACAGTTCGTTTTGAGTAAGGTGTACCTGCATAAATTCAACGGTTTGTCTCACTACCCCGCGCTGCAACTTTGGGCGCAATGTGCCATACATCGCTGTTAACGAGCAATGGAGTGGCCCCCAGTGTTCGGAATATTAAATATATAGCGCTCTAACTTAGTAATCTGCTAATGCGCGACAATCTGCTTCAGAGCCTCTAGTCGTTGTTCCATATCCGGAACGGATCGGAGGTTGAGATCAAGCTTGAGCTTTTCCTCTTCCAACTTGAGTCGAGCATCTGCATCCAAATCGGTGAAAACGTACCCTCCAGATCCATCAAACTGTAAAATCAGATTGTGGTACTGCCACAGGCTTGGTCTATGCGAAACAGTGAGTAGCGAAGTACCCAATGACCGAGCATGGGTGTACATGATTTTTTCAATTTCAAGCGAGACCGACGAAGTGCATTCGTCGAGAATGGCAAATTTGGGGTGGTGGTAGAAGAGTCGGGCCATTGCGATTCTTTGCTGCACACCCATACTTAGATCTTCCTTCCACTCCCGCTCAGCATCCCAGCCTCCAACTGTTTGCACAATGTCCTCAATCTTGATGATCTTGAGAATCTCCATTAGTTCGTCGTCAGACATTGTGTTTTCTTCCTCAGTAGAAGGGTAGATGATTTGTTGTCGAAGCGAGCCTCGGGACAGGTAGGGACGCTGTGGAATATAAAAGATATCTTTTGATGACGGGCGGATAAGCTTGCCGCCGTGGGCGGGCCACAGGCCACCGAGAATTCGGAACAGAGAGGACTTGCCACTACCGTTAGGTCCTACGATTAGTAGATGGTTGCCAGGCTTGACCTCAAACGATAGGTTGCGAATGAGCACGTCGCCGTTGGGAGAAACGATTGGGACATTTTCAAACGAGATTTCATCGCCAATGTCCGTCTCGCCCTCGCCTTTAAGTGCCAGGGCATTGTTCTGAGCGCTATCGCTCGACTCGGACACGAGAAGCTTATCGAACTTCATTTCAGACACGTCCTGCATCACGTCGAGGAGGGCGGTGACTCGCGAGGTGTAACCGGCAAGCTGGGCCACTTCCTTGTACGAGAACATGATCCGGCCGAATGCATCAGACGAAGACAGTAGCAGCCGTCGGTTAGTTACAAAGCCTTCAGTACGGTCTCCGCTAGCAGAGGCACCGCCAATGCCAGGAACCTTGAAAAACACTGGAATCGAGCATAGCACTAGGCCCAGAGCCCCCCAAAAGTACTTGATTGTGAAATCCTCGAGGAAGCCGTGGTAGAGCCGGCGGCGGAGGATGCGATTGACATGCTTAATAAGGGTGAAGTAAGAGCGGTCGAGAGCAGCGCGCTCAACGTCCTGGCCACCGTACAGCGCGACCTCTTCGGCGTTTTCGATTAGTCGGGAGTGCTGGTATCGGTAGTCGCCCTCTAATTGGGCCTCTTCGGCGACGTATTTGCCAAACGGCGGGGTGAGTACTCGCAAAACGTATGCAGACATTTGAATGAGCGTTCCAATCACAAACAGCCCCTCGGAGCCGATATTGTGCGACAGCTGCCACGAGTACAGCACCATGTCTAGGGTTGGCTTGGCCAAGTTCGAGTACAGGCCCGCCAGCGATGTGGAGAACTTGGCCACGTCAGCAGTGATAAGCTGGTCTGCGTTCTTGATGCGGTCGTCCAAGTTGTGGATTGAATAGAACACAGGGTTGTCAGAATCGGGCAGGTACTGGTTGAGGATATGGTCTGTGAGCCGAGTTCGGTACCGCAGCGCAAGGTTTCCTTGTAAATACTGGAGCATGGAGTTTGTGAACGTCGCTGGAATCGCCACCAGCATCCACCACACAATGTCGGTGAGGAACGCCTTGCCCTTGCCGCGAACCAGCATTGACACCAAATGGCCGTCTAGCTTGGCCACGTACAGCGACAACAGTGTCCGCAACACCAGGAACCCCGAGTGGGTACACAGCAGCCAAAACTCCTTGCTTTTGTATCCTCCCGGGAACACAATCTTGAGCAGTTTAAACAGTCTTTTCACAAACACCTTATCAACTGCCACTTTGGTAGACGAGGTGCCTTTGATCTTGGACGACGTTCTCGACGACGACCGCTGTTCCTCGATCGAAATTCTCGCCCGGTTGACCAGCGACAGGAACAGCGCCAGGTACACCGACCTGGACACCGCAGTGCGGTGCTGGAGGTAGAACGACGCGACCGTCGACAGAACTGGGGCCATTTGGGGGTGTTGCGGATCGAAAGTGTGGAGAAGCGACGCGGTGAAGAGAGTGCGATCGGGCCGTCGGAAGTTTCGGGAAAATGTCCGAACAAACGGCAGCGAGTAGCATATGATAATGGGCGCAGAGGGGACGGGGAACGGGGTAACGGGGGAACGGGGGTACTGCATAGTGTCGGTAGAGGGCAATTGGGCTGGGACACGATATTGTAGTGGTGTATTGCGAAAGTGCTCTGTACTGTGCTACTGGGGTGCTGCTACGCTGCTATGGCTGGGTGCATTGGTGGAGAGGCTGGCAGACGTTGATTCTGGGGTGGATCCCACATGTGGAATCTGGGGGTGCACGGCTCTAGTGTGGCTAGTGGCTACAGTAGTGTGGAGTAGGGTGGGGGGTAGTGGCTAGTGGCTAGTGGCTGGTGGCTGGTGTGGAGGGGTGGGGGCAGAAACAGAGACTGTGCACGGTAGTAAGCGGACAATTGATCACAACGACCCCTATGCCTGAACAATGAGTATGATTCTTACATAGTCGCTTGATGGCGTTGATACCAGGATGTCTCTAGTCCCGCCCAAGCGTCCCGATTACAGCTTGTTGGAAGTAGCATTGTTGAGCTTGTCAACATAGTTGATCTTCGCCACGCCGGCCTCGTCTCGTCGGACTCCAAGCTCAAGCAGTTTCTCGTATGCAGTTGCAAAGTGTTCAAAGAACAAGTCCTTGTTGTCAGCATACTTTTGAACCCATTCCAAAAACTTGGGGTCCTTGGTTAGCGCAATGTCAGCCGGCAACATCATCAATTCCTTGTCTTCGTCATAAAACTGGTCCACTCCAGCAGGAGACTTGCCCGGGTACCACGTTTCGTTCAACAGCAACTTGAAATAGGTGTTGGAGAACTGGGTGGGGTTGGGAACCCACGGGCCGTCGAACCCAGATCGGTCGGCATGAGTTCGGCCCAAGTTATGGGCTCCAGCCAACGCCACAATCTCTTGGTCCGTGAACCCCATGCGATAGAACACATCTCGAAGATGGCCCTGGCCCTGAGCACCATCAGGCAGTCGGCCGTTCGGAGGCACGTTCTTCTCATCCACATAGTCCACGCGACCGGGCTTCCAGTTAATGTGGGGGCCACCAAGAGCCTCTACTGCTTCGGCGCCAGCCAGCGTCCACAAGTCGGCGTATGTGATCCAAGAGAACTTGGCCTTGATTGGCTCCATAAACTTGCGAGCAAATTCCAGCCCGTTATTGGCCTCATCCTTAGCCTCGACTTCATATCGCATCGTTGCTCCATTGGAGCCCCCGGTGCCGGTCTTTTTATCATATGTCCCCGAGGCGTGCCACGCCAGTCGCACCAACACTGGCCCAATCGAGCCATCATCGTAGTCTTCACGGGGCAGTGCCTCTCTGATCGCAGCCCTCACCGCGTCGTAATCTTGCTTCGTAGGTGCCATCTTTATTCTCAAATAGGTGGTTACGACTCGCTTGGTACCAGACGTCCATCCATTGCCCTTCCCCGGTTTATATGTCTCCGCCTTTTGCAGCCGTGCGCTCGGCAGTTTGGGGGGCACTGGGCCGAGGCGATTTCGCATTAGGGAGCCAGGGATTGGTGGAGGGGATCTGGGGGCTGCAGGGCGATAATGAGCTGGGGGCGTGGACATCAACTGAGTGTGCGGGCTCGGGGCAGGGCGCCTAGGGAGAAGGAGGGCGGCAGATAAGCTGATTCGAGGTCAATGGCTCACGCTCGCCGCGCCTATAGTGTCTCAGGAACGTCGCCAGTCCAGTGACGGACAGCGCCGAGTCAACTTGGGTTAGCTTTCAGGCGTACCTTGATGTTGCGTGAGGAAAACAGCACTCACAGTAGTGATACAGGGCAGTATAGCAGTGGCAGAGCGGTGGAGCAGCACAGCAGTGGACCAGGCGATGGTGGCCTGGGACGCACTGAGAATTGAGAAGTGAGAGAGTTCGAGGCGGATAGCAATGGTAGGTGGTATAGTGTGGTGATGGAACGGTGAAGTGGTAGGCGAGTAGAGGTAGTATGATAATAAATAATATGCTATGGGATAATATGGAGGCAAAGCGTGAATATGAACATGATAAGAGTAGAATTGAGTTAAGGGAGGTACAGTAAGAGGGCAGTTGTGGTATAGTAGTCTGGTAGCAACGGCGGCAATGGTGCAGCAATTACTAGCAACATTGTATAGCAGTGATGGCTGGCGTCGGTAGTGATAACTGGGTGGTGAGGTTGACAATTGAGCGCATTGTACATATTGAGCTATATGGAAATGGGGGTACTTGGATAAGATAAAGACCCAAAAGGAGCTGCTATGGCCTCAGGGCAAGAGCAGTCGTAGCAAGGGCAGTAGAGGCTAGAGCAGTAGTAGCAATTGCCGCACCCAAAAGGAGCTGTTATGGCCTCAGGACAAGAGCAGTAGTAGCAAGAGCAGTAGTAGCAAGAGCAGCAGTAGCAAGAGCAGTAGTTGCAATTGCAATTGCTGAGTACCGACAGTACCAGTCGTACTTTCCTCGCACCACCCCAACCACTAGTAACGAGTTGCTAAACACTAGTGGACACCGAGTGACCGAGCTATCTATGCATCTTGTTATCTACCAACTGTTAGCTATGCTGCAGGAGTGCCTCTCATTTGCATCTGTCGGGCACTGGCCTTATACGACATTCCACCCGGAACTGCTGCTGGGAGGCTTCCAGGGATTGATCCCGACGGTGTTGGAATTGCGCCGGGGGCCGTTGGTAAGCCTCCGGGAATTGACGGCCCTCCAATGTCCGGCAGTGAAGGGCCAACCGACATTGCTGCAAATTGGGTTTCAACCCTATCGTAATCAGACAGGACGGCGGCTGAGAACGATCGAACCGGCCTTAATCGCTGAGGAGAAGGCCGCCGAGCTCCAGTGATGAATTCGTGTCGAAGCGCTTGAGTTGCAGTCACGCGCCGATTCGGGTTCCATTCTAAAAACATGCCAACGAACCCGACCGCCGTTGCATCGGCAGTCTTGAGTTCCTGATGAAGGGTGCGCGTATTGGGAGGGCGCTTTTTGTTGGATGATGATTTATACGGCCGGGGATTGCCCATTGAGTCAAAAAATACCCGTCGTCGGGTACACTGGCTCAGCATGACAGCGTCGGGGGGCCCAAAGTACTCCATAATGCACGCAACTTGCTCTTGCTCGTTTTCCCCCATGAATATGGGCCGTCCAGTGATGAGCTCGCTAATAATACAGCCCAGCGACCAAATGTCGATTTGCTGGTTATACACCATGCCCAGCATCACCTCTGGCGACCGATAGAATCGCGATTGAATGTAGGTGTATACCTTTTCGGTCTCATAGCACGACGACCCAAAGTCTATAATCTTCACCCGGCCCCGCTCGGGGTCTGAAATGAGAATGTTTTCGGGCTTCAAGTCGCAGTGGATAATCGCTCGGCTCGCCAAGAATTCCAAGCCTTCGAGAATTTGCTGGCTGAAATTACGCACCAGGCCAAGCGGGACTCCTTTAAACCCATTATACTTGATGAGCTCGTACAAATTGATTCCTAGCAGCTCGGTCGAAATGCAAAGGTGCTCGCGAAAGTTGAAATGCTCAATATACTTTACCAAATGATACCGGTTGTTGGGATCGTGTTTGCACAGCGTTCGCAGCAGGTCAGCCTCCACCAGCGCCTGAAGATGGAACCGCTTGCGATTAATAATGAGCTTGACCGCCGCCAGTTTCCCGCTCTTGTGGTCAATGCACTTTAGCACCTTACCAAAGCTGCCCTTACCCAAGACACTAAGAATTTCGTACCGGTATGCAATGTGGTCGCCCGGCACGACTTGATAATCACCCTTGTCGTCGTCAAACCCGCAATTGTTGATATTGCGTCGAATGTCGGCACTGATTTTGCGAGTGTCTGGCCGGCCGGTAAAGTATACCCGGCGAAAGTCGAGAATCTCACCCTTTTCGTACAGATTCAAGCGCGACGTCTTGGTCGCCATTGCCGGTGTCTGGGGCGTCTTAGGGTCCAGTCCGCGAGTCTTCCGCAGCTCCTCAAGTCGCTTGCGGGTGGTGCTGTCATCAGATTTGGCGGTAATGAGCTTCCGCATCAACCCTGCGACCTGAATCTCTGTCTCTGACATTACCGGTCTCACTGGCTGAGACTCAATTGCACTGGGACCTGGCGCCAGCTTTGGCATTGGCGGTACCGCCGGCTCTGCTGATGACACCAATGGCCCTCCCGTCACTGCTCGCTGCTTTACAATCCTATCTGCTCCTGAGTGGCCCGGACTCTGCTGGTCTCGTTCACGGTCCCGTACAAATGGCGAAGTTAGAATTCGTCGCATTGTGGCGACGCTGGTCTGCCCTGCTCGAGCAATTGGGGTTAGTGGTTTAGCGGGCGATGGTGCAAACTGTGTCGGCTCATGCTTGCTGGCGGCAGTAGACTTAGACCGCATCCGCATTGGAACCAATGGTGCCGACTCTTGTCTGCCCTTGTCAGAACCACCGGTCTTGGTCGATTGTAGTAGCTGAGGAGGGCGCAAATCGTGATCTTCAGACACAATTCGCTGCCCAGACGGCCGGGGATGCAAATGAGCGGGCCGATTCAGCGGCCTGACTGGTGAATTGGGTCCGGACGACCTCGGTGACTCTAACGAATTACTCATGAGCACCCTTGGGGGCTCAGGAGGTCCCAAGTCCTGATATGCCTGGAGGTCAGAGAGAGTATGCGATTTGGGCAGAGCGGTCTTGGGGTCTGAAGACGATAGCAAGTCTGGCTGCGTAGAGTTTGAGAATGTGAATTGAGCCGACCGAGGCGATGGGTGGGGCATAACTGCTGAAGAGTACCTGTTTTTGGCCCCCACCATTCTCACTGGAGATGCTGTCGTCGGTCCAAGCCCCAGACCAGGGTGTACTACGGCAGCCAAGGTACTACTAGGAGGAGAAGGACCCCGCCGGACTCCCATTTCGGGCCGCCTGTCTCTAAGTTCCTTGGGATCTCGGTCGCGAGGGTCTCGAGGATTCGGCAGTCGCCCGGTTTGGCGGCGGAATCGGGGGTCGGGGGCAGCAGGGACAACTGGGGACACCGCCGGGTCCAATTGGCGAATTTCTGACGAGAACGAGCGGGTGCTTAGATAGGTCGAAGGAGCAGCTCGGGGCCCAGACGGGAATTTGCGGACCTTTTGCAACGACACCTGCTCGGGTAGTGGAGGGACAGGTGGAATGGATTCATTAGCGAGGGACACTTGTCGCGGAGGTGGAGACATTGAAACTCTAGACCCTCTGCGAGACTGCTGCCCAGGGGCCGCTGGGACAGCAGGTCCTTGGGGCCCTTGTCCTTGGTGTCCAGGGCGGTGGCCCTGGGGATAGTTTCCTGATAGCGGTCTTGACTGGCGACGAGATTGCGACGGTGGGAGTGGCTGCGATTGTGTCTGAGCCTGTAGCTGGGCCTGGGTCTGAGCGTGTGCCTGTGCCTGGGCGCGGGCGTGAGCTTGAGCCAGCCTGTCTCGCTTTTCTGGAGAATGCGATGGTCGCGGCCTTGCCTTTTGCTGCAGCGACAGTGCCTTTGTCCCCTTATCGGGGCGGTCTTGTCGCTGGCGGTCGGGCTTTGTTCGCGGGTCCACGCTCTGTCTGCGGAACGATTTTGGGTTGAAAAATGCATCTTTTGGGTCGTTGCTGGCGCGAGGAGTGAGACTTTGTCTTAAGCTGAGCCGCGATTTGACTGGGTCGAGCCGAGACGCTGAGTTTGACAAGCGGTCGACCCGCGACGACGCATCTGATCGCAACGACTCTCGATCCCGGCTCGTTCGGGGCCCCCGGTTGTCTCTAGCTGATCCACTAACACCAGGGCCTGCCGCCCCACCAGTGCCGCCAGCCCCTACAGGGTCGACTCGGAGGGGAATTGACGACGGAATTGACGACCGTGGGGATCCTTGACTGAGCGCGGTGGCATTGTTTGAAAGCCTGCGGTTGCGAATGTCGTCAATCACCTCTGCCGTCACTCTGGTAGAGTTCCGTCGCTTGATTGCTGACGAGGCGACTGTTAGCGATGACGGGAAAGGAGAGTCGTACTTGACCGCCGGGCGGGCCCGGTCTGGTCCACCCTTCTCTGGCGTAGACATGGACGTGGACGTAGGCGTGGATGCAGACGATGCCGACACTGACAGTGGCCCAGAAGATGAGACCGTCAGCATCGTCGTCGTTTGGCTGCAGGTGATGAAATCAAACACTAACCAGTAAACAGTAAATAAACGTATGCCGCGCGACGCGGGCGTGTAGCGTACTAAAAAAAGGGGTGGGAGATGGGGGTGGGAGATGGGGGTGTAGTAGGAGGTGTAGGAGGAGGTGTAGGAGGAGTGGGGGTAGAGCTGGGGGAGCTGGAGCGGGAGCAGTTAAAGCTACGGGTCTGGGGTTACGCAAACTGAGGCTATGGAGGTGTAGTTGTGCTGTAGGCTGAGGTCACCATTGAGGCGAATAGTATGGTACGCCTGGCTGCAGCCGTCATGCTTGAAATGGACCGACCTGCAGGGGAGAGTAATTCTGGGCACTAGTTTGTTGCAGTAGTATTGTGATTTGTGCAGGAGGGAGCACAGCAGAGGAGCATAGGGAGAGGAGGCAGCGAAGGGAGCGCATGGGGAGCATACAGCAGGACGGAGCGTACAGTGGCGTTAATGAGCGTTTGCGAATTGTTGTGTTGGGTAGCGGCACTCATTAGTGAATAGGGACAGCTGGGTGGAGTTTTAACTTGTAATTTGTAATTGTGGGCTCTGGGGTGGGGCTTGGGTGAATGTTAGAAGTTTGGGGTTAGAAGTTTGGGATTAGAAGTTTGGGATTAGAAGTTTGGGATTAGAAGTTTGGGGGTATCATTGGATGAACTGTGGAGTGAATACTGGGTGAATGCTGGGGTGAAGAGCAGGACGAAGAGATGGGGTGATGCTGGGTGAAGCGGTGAGTGAGAGTACAGTAGCAGGGGAGTCAATTGCTCAATTGCTCAATTGGTAATCAAAACAATAGTAATCAGCCAACCACTCTACAGTCCACTATTTAATACGGCCTTCGTCCCACCTGTATACCTTTCTCTCCTCACTGCTTCCTCGCTGCTTCCTCCCCTCGCTGCTTCCTCTGCCCTCCTACTTTTCTCCATTCTGCGTCATTGTCTCAGATCGCACGGATCACCGATTTTTCAGCATACCGGCCACTACCACTATACAGCTACTATCGACACCACTGCAATGGAGTACCCAGCAGTAGTAAACCTGCTACTGGCTCAATACGTGTATGAATTAGGCGAAGACCAGTTTGCCGCTATTGCCAAAGGATTGAAGTCTCATAAACTCCTTGTCGGCAAAGGCTACCAAATCCCGGACTCTCAACAGGTAAGAAGCAGAATGGGGTTGGCAATGCCCCTCCGCACACCGAGAAAAACACGAAGCGTGCTCGACCCGTTGCAACTCGCGACCTGCTTGCACGAAGAGGATATATATGCTAACTAGAAATGCTCGGCTCTGTACGATTCCCTCCTAGACCACTACGGACTCACTCGCGGCCCCCTCTACCAGCCTTCAGGCAAGCGGAACGTCCCGAGCTGGATCAAAACCCTAACCCAGAAATTGTACATAGTGTATACGGAGGAGCTGCTCCAGCAGCTGAAAGGAGACGAGGACGAGTTTAAGGCCCTTTACAATGAGCTCGAGAAGCTCAAGCAGGAGTAATCGGTGAGCTCACTACGGCCCGCAATTGCGGATATGCTCTCCCCCTGTCTCGTTCTACTGCCCTCCCGTCCTCTAGTCGGTTTGCCGGCTCGCTACTAATTGCTCTCCTGGGCCATTCCCAGCCTCGGTAGCCGCACGCCCTCTCAAACGGGTGACGAAATCATGTGAAACTACAAAATGGCGGGGTTGCTACTCCACGTTACGCCTCTTAGTAACAGAGATTGGTATCGAGGTTGTAGCTGACGGTCGAAGTCGACCATTGGAGTTTACGATCGGTGTCGTCTGCTAAAGATACCGTTACGTTTCATATCTACTTGTTGGCGACCGGAGTGCCCAGCTGGTAGTTGCTTGCCGAAGTGCCGAACTACGACCACTGAGCTAAGTTTCAGCTACTAGGATTTAGCTGTGGGGTCGCTTGGGCGTTTTTTCAAGTCAAGATGCTCTCGTTTGTGCCTGGAATGGGAAAGCTGATAAAGAATGGACAGGCGCTAGCGGAGTCAGCGGTGGCAAAGGCAGTGCTAAAAGCAGCAGACCGAGTTGATCTGGATTCAAGACCAAGCGAACAAGACCTGGATGGACTGACATATCATGATAGGACCAATGGGAGCACTGCCAGCCTCAATTCTGATACCAGCGGATCCACGAGCTCAGGGAGCAGCAGCGGAAACAGTAGTGGCGGAGCTGGATCCAAAGTTGCGTCGCTGGCCGTGAATCACGACGATCTGCCGTCATTGTCTATCCTCATGATCGCATCGAGCCTTATCAAACTCAACTCTCGCACTCGCATCCTCAAGGACCTGCAATACCAAGTGGCCAGGTTCTTGTCGTGGAAACAACCCGCGTTCACAATCTCTCTTCTTATCATTTACACCGTCATTTGCATGCGCCCTTATTTATTAGTGGCAGTCCCTTCTCTGATCTTACTTATGGGGTCACTGGTGCCGGGCTATGACCAGCGACACCCAGGCAAGTACGTAGCTCTCTTGCCTCGAGACAGTCCTCGGCACCGCCAAAAGTCTGAATTCGACGAGTTGGCCGACTACACCCCTCGGCTCGAACCCCCTCTTCTGGACGAGTCTGAAAAGGACATTATGCTGCTGCTTCGAAAGCTCCAGCGCGGCCTCGTAAAGGCAGTCGAGGGGTTAGAAAAGCTCGACTTGTTCCTTGCCACTACTGGCAACTTCACCAAAGAGTACGAAGCGACTGCGCTGTTCTTTGTCATTGTGCTTGGCCTCCCGCCAGCAATCTACGGGGCCTCAATCGCATACTCACTGGTCAATCCTAACCTCGCGGCAGCGGCAGCGGGATGGGCGCTCGTGGCTACGCAGCACCCCAACCTCCAGCCGCCAATTCATAAAATGAAGAAGGATTATGAGGACTATTTTGAAGAAAATGAGCTCATTTTGGCGGTGGCAATGCGCAGACTGACTCAGAAAGAAGTGGTGATCGATGATCCTCCAGAGTCATCGACTGTCGAGATTTTCGAGCTCCAGCGCCAGGGGTTGACTCCTCGACACTACGACTCATGGCTCTTCACCCCGGCCATCTACGGTTCCAACTCCCCTTTTCGCATTTCTCAGCAGCGCCCTCCCGGTACCAGGTTTCTTGAAGACGTTAGCGCTCCCAAAGGGTGGTATTTTGACGACGCAATTGGGTGGGAGCTAGACACTAACACTAAAGAATGGGCTCTCCTTCGGGGTGTTCGTGACATTGAGATTGATGTCGATGATCATTGGGCATATGACGCGGTTGATGGTAATCCCGGCGAATGGAGAAGACGACGGTGGACCCGAAAGTGCTTCAAGCCAGCAGTACCAAAGCGCGAGACAGTCCAAGAGCTGAAAGAGTTGGACGAGTCCATTGAGGCTGGGCAAGCTGAATTGGAAGCTGCCGCCGCCATCTCTGCCAAATCCGAACACGCACCGCCGCCCCAAGCCATCCCATTATGAGGTCCACACCGACAGTTATTCCAAGTTCAGGTCTCAATGCACGCAATGCACGCAATGTGCGCAATGCCCCCACCGCATGAAATGCTGAAATGTATCATTTGCATAACTTGTATGTACTTACCCGACTTACCTAGTCGTTCTAACATTATTCTCAGGTTCTTATCGCGTTTGCATCTTCCTGCATAACTATGCATTAGCACAACGGTGCTTACCTGATTTGGTAAAGTTCGGCCGCTAAATGGCTGGTGTCGCTTCGCCAACCTTGCATGAGCCCCAACTCGACCAAAACGGGGCTTCGGGCCCAAAATAGCCCAAAATAGGACTTCAATGCCTCAAAACGACCCAAACAGGTCGTCACAATAATGCCCCAAACCAAGTTTCATCTTCCGCAAACTGGATAGACAACTTGGGGCTCAATTCTGCAAGTCAAAATGTATATATATTAGCAGGGTGACATCCACTGCGGGTCGCTCGAATTGAATACAATGTTGGCAATTGCTCTCTTGCCAGCTATTGTTGCAATTGCAATTGCAGGCTGTGCCGGGTCCAATGGGACCAGCGTCAGCGCCAGCATCACCAGCACCAGAACCAGCACTAGTACCAGCGCCAGTACCAGCACAAGCACCAGTGTACCAGCGCTGGCGGAAAGCCTGCCTCCAAGTTCTACTGTTAGTGGAACAGACTATGTTACCACTGTCTATCTGACGACTGACATTGATGGGCTCACCACTACTATCACTGGCTATGTTACCAATTGCTGCACGCACCACCCGATCACAAGCAGCACTAGCGCGTCCGCTAGCAGCACTAGCAGTATCAGCAGCGCCAATGGCATTGATACTACTGGTTACAGCACAGTCGCCATCACTACCACCACTCCCACTAGTCCGAGCAGTTCCACGGTTGCTACCCCATCCAGTTCTACCACTAGCGGCACCACCGCCTCTAGTAGCACTACAGTGCCATCAGATCCTGAGAGTCTCCCGCCCACTTCCTCTCCTACCACGGCTTCTGAGACTGGCACCAATTCGTCGTTAGCGACGCTGACCACTTCCAGCCCTCCTCGGTACACTACCAAGACTCTGACCATCACAATTGGTACAGAGGTAGTGATAACCACGACGGTCTGTCTAGCCACCGAGACGTCCACCTCTCAAACTATTACCAGCACCTCCACCAGTGTGCCCACAGAACTACCCTCTACAGTTTCCGCTACCTCGATTCAGTCGAGTGTTGATACCACAAGAACTTCAACCTCCAGCACCAGCACCAGCTCCAGCACTAGCGCTCCGACTGCCACTACAAGCGCTACTTTGTCTACCAGTGCCAGCAGTGAGATCTCGTCAAGTGTGAGCACCGAGACTACCAATGTGAGCACCGAGACTACCAATGTGAGCACCGAGACTACCAATGTGAGCACCGAGACTACCAATGTGAGCACCGAGACTACCAATGTGAGCACCGAGACTACCAATGTCAGCTCTGTAGCTTCCTCTACCACTACCTTTGCCTCATCGTCTGAGCCAGAGTCGATCGCAAGCTCGTCCCGGCCACCCATCACCACTGAGCCTGCTACGCCCACAAGTGTGACCTCCTCTGGTCCTACTTACAACCCCAGCTCTGCTTCGACCACCGTCCCAGCTCTGGTCACCACAGTCACCAGCACAATCACGTCTACAGTCGGCACTGAGGTGACGGTGTACACAACAGTTTGTGGATTGACATTGACGCCCTCGAGCAGTTCTGCCTCTGCTGCCGTAATTAGCACCACTCCGAGCCCTACCTCTGCTAACGTGATTAGCACCCCTCTGAGCTCTACCCTAGCTGCTCCCACCTCATTGAGCACTGTTTCTAGCGGCCCGTCGAGCTCTGAGACAACCACGACGACTCAATTAAGTCAATTGAGCCAATCGAGTCAATCGTCGTCACCTGGAAGTGCTGCCCCGGAGACATCCACTACCTCCACTCCAACTTCCTCCTCAACTCCAACTTCTTCCTCAACCTCGACTGCCCACATTCCAACTCCCACCACAACCCAAACCACCACTCAATCGACTGAGACGTCGACTTTGGCCACGCCCTCTACCGAAGTCTCCACGCCTTCTATTGAACCCCCAGTGCCCTCTACTGAGTCAATTGCCGGCTCGACTACCGGCTCCTTTGCCTCAACTACCCGCTCCTTTGGCACCACGTCCATCCCCGCGGCCATCTCCGTGTCCTCTACCCCAGAATCCGCCCCCATTTCTGCCCTTACCTCATCCCCATCTACTCCCTCGGCCCCCATTTTCACCCCCACGGCACCTGAATCCACAGTCTCTACCCTCTCGAGACCTCTTGGAACGGGGACATTCACTGGAATTGGCCCTGCCACTACGATGCCCCAAACTGACGGATCAATTGCTCTCGCTCCACCTTTACTAAGTCTGGCTCTGGCGGCGGCCATCGCCTTAGTGTAGCTAAATGGGGTCACAATCACCAAAGATATAGTAATAGCAGGTATCAATAGAAGTTACTCGACATACAATCCAGATCCACAGTACCCATGGCATCCACAGCGTGGTGCCTAGCGCATTGCCCATACTAGAGCCTAGACTACTCCTCCTACCCCGGCTTACCTGTCAAACTAGCGTCTCTCAGTGCCCATGTAAGTCGGCGAGCAACGCCTAACTAACGGCCGGCGGTTTCGCCGAAATATATTGGCTGAGACCAACTCGGCGATTTTGCCGGGATTGGGGTAGTGCATAACTAGTATATAAGGTTGATACAAAGACACCAAGTGATCTATCAGATCGCGGGTATCTAAACGTATCCAGATTGGTAACTCCCTAGCACGCTCTTTGCCAGTATCAATCGGCCCTAGATCGAGACGGGATCATACTACTACCTCAAGTAACAGCGAACGATCGTACCCACCATTGGCCAGGGATCGGACCGAGCGTAACGACATACAACATGACTATCGAACTGGGGACCCTCCAGACGGAGCTTAGAAACGAAAAGACAATCAATATCGATGTGGTTCCAACATTAGAGGTGGTGACGCGAATGCATGAGGAGGATATTGTGGCGGCGAAATCGGTGGCTCCGGCTCTGGAAACCATCGCGGCGCTCATCGACGGGGCAGTTCCCAAGGTTCGTAAAGGCGGTCGAGTCATCTACATGGGGGCCGGGTCGTCAGGAAGACTGGGAATCTTGGATGCGTCGGAAATCCCTGCAACGTTTTCTGCCCCGCCAACCCAATTCATTGGCATCATGGCTGGTGGAGACGTGGCGATTCGAACGCCGGTGGAGGGCGCCGAGGACTCGGTCGAGGCGGGAGAAAATGCATTAAAGGAGTTGGACCTAGACGCCCACCTCGATACCGTAATTGGGCTGGCAGCCTCGGGTCGAACTCCGTATGTGCTCGGGGGGCTCGGATATGCAAAGTCGGTTGGCTGTCTCACCGCCGCTGTTACTGCAGTTAGTCCGTCGGAATTTGAGCGATCTAGGGTAGTGGACCATGTAATTGCGACAGTGACCGGCCCAGAGGTGGTCACAGGGTCGACCCGACTAAAAGCCGGGACCGCAATGAAGCTCGTGTTGAACATGATTTCGACCGGCATTATGATTCGAATTGGCAAAACTTCGGGAAATCTGATGGTGGACGTGAATGTGTCCAATTTCAAGCTGCGGGGGCGATCGCGGAGAATTCTTCGGACTATCTGCGGTGAAAAGTTCTACGTTGTCGAGGCCGATGGAAACGTGTCATCACTGCCGGTATCGGTGCCAGAGACTGCGGACGGTGACTTGGCTATCGACCGGACAATTGATGCCGCCCGGCGATCGGTCAAACTCGCAATTGTGGTTGCAAAGACTGGGCTGAGCATTGAGAAGGCGGCGGTCGAGTTAGCCGCCAACGACGGGGTATTGGCCAAGGTTCTTGAATCAGTGCATGCTTAGGAGCCAGCATCGAGAATAAATGCTTTTAGGAACCAGAGTATCGAGAATCAGTGCATGATCAGGAGCCAGAGTATCCGAGGATCAGTGCATGCTCAGGAGCCAAGAGCATTGAGAATAACGCTGCCTTGAAACCAATGCATACTAATATTACAAATCATGGGTTGTGTGGTCGAAATTGACGTAGTCTGAATGAATGTGCATGAAATTGGAGATGAATTGAGGTAGACTGACGAGCTTGAATCAGAGCCGAAGAAATGCCTCAACCTAGTTTAATACAGCTTCTCGTCGGTCAAGCTATTGCTAAGCATTCAGATAAAGCAATTGAATGATTGAAAAATAGGGTCAATTGAGTAAAGAGATGTATCGCGTAATTTGACTTTTGACTTTTTTGATGCGACTGGCAATAGACATCTATTTTTCTAATCGTGTATACTCCTATAGTTGGCCAACTTCAATTTTGGTAGATGTTCAATGAATAACCTTGTCGACTGGGAGTGGTCGGACGCTAACATTCAATTACTGGCAATTGGTGGGAGTTGAATGCATACTGCAATTGGGAAGGATCTTGGACTACTCGCCATAATCCAGCCATTCTACGGCCCTGATTCACTTGTTCAAGTCTCCACTCGTCTGTAAACGTTTCTACTGCTGTAGCTGTTACCCCCAATTTTTGTCTGTGATGCCCCCAATACCCCCATTTCCCCAGATTATCTAACGCACCAGCAGTTCACGCCAGCAGTTCAAACGTGCCAAGGCGGCCAACGACCACCATTAAGGCGGCATTGGAACGGGCCATGCCATTGGATCACAAAGTAAGCCAAAAGCATACCACAGCTGCAGACTTGTCACAGGCATCGCATCTTCATTACTGACGCTGATAAATGGGATACGAGCACCCCAGAATCGAGCCAGGCACGGCCAGCAGCCCGGCAGCCCGACAGCTCCACCTCTCGTATGTCTCGAGTCCCGATACCCGCTACCGATACCGGCCAATGCACCCACTGCCCCAGCTTTTTGTCGCCATATCCGCCAACCAGCCTATAATCTCCGCCCCTGCCTACCTCACCACTGCCCATCTCCGCCCTAATTTCGGACTGCAAATACCGAGTCCTCACCCTCGCTTCGTCAACGGTCGCCCGCCGCCCCAGGTACATCACGGTGGCCCCGGTTGTACCCGGACTCTCGTATGCGCGCCCAACTGGCCTGAGCTGCCGCTACATAGGCGCCTAGGCTCCCCCCGCCTTTGACATCGCATTCCCCGTCCCTGGTCTCGGCCTCGCTCGCCCGCCCTCGTCTCCGCCCTCGCTCAGTACTGCCGATTACAGTCAAAACTCGGTCTCAGCCGCGCACCTGCACGATGGAATTTTTATATACAAGTCCGGATAGGGCACCAGATTAGGAGCAAAAAAAAGATTAAGAAGGGGTTCAGTCAATGTAAAGCGGCCAGTGTGGGGTTACAGAGAATGTCGCGACTGTGCGGATAAGCAAGAGGACGAGGTGATTAGTTTGAGTGCGCTTCAGTACTGATTGCTACTGATCTTTGTTTGATCCGACCCTAGAGTTACGCCCAGCTATTGTGGCGACGTAGTTTTTCCGAACCCACCACGACGATCAATCGAGATTGGATTCGAGGCAAACGGTTGAATTGGGCGAAATTCGAACCCGAAATTCGAACCCGAAACTGCATTGATAATACTTTTGCTATTTGCTACTAGCGTTTCCCTGGACGCTAGTGATTTGGTCGCTACTCAAGGATCCTGGTCGCTGCCTACGGGTCGTGCTCAATGGCTCAATTAGGCCAGTTGGTTAATATTCATACCAGAACCCCGTCGCCGCCATTGGCTAAGCGATCCAAACACGACCATGACTATGGCTCTGTGCGGCCGTATCGGTCTCGACGGAGCCGCCCTTGCGACTACTGTCGAAAGCGCAAGGCCCGGTGCATCACCTTTGCAGACAAGTCGTGCCTGATGTGCCAAAAGGCTGGCATCAATTGCACGTTTGTTGCAAAGCCAGAGAAGAAACGACGCGCCGAGCCGTTTGCGCCTGGCGACTCAGGATCCACCGGCTCAGGTGCGGTCACTGTCCAGTCGTTTGCACCTGCTCATGATGGCCCCATCGGGCCCGCTGGAGGCAGAGACACATCTGTCCACCCAATGGTTAACGTGCCGCCAATGAACCAGCCGCCACCAAAATCAGACCAGCCGACGTCATCAGAAAAGTGGCCGCCATTGATCCCGGACGGGTTCGATTCGTCCATCCTGATGGGTCTCTCTGGTGACCAGGACCCGTTCTTGCTTCAATACTACAAGTACGAGCCCTCAAGCGAGGTGTACTCGTTCATCAAGCACGCCATTCGCCGTGTCGACGGGTCCCAGTCCATGCCAGTGCAGTTCATGTCAATCCAGGACGCCGAGCGCCAGGACAGGCTGCGGTCCGAAATCCAAGACCAGCGCCGTCGCGTGTATTCGCTTGCCCACAAGTACGAGGAGCGGTTGCTGGCACTGTACTTCCGATTCGCATACCCTACTTACCCAATTGTCGACCGGGAAGGGTTCTATCACGACTACTACCACAACAAGGACAATATCAATATTGGTTTGTTAGCAGGGCTGCTAGCGCTGAGCTGCATCTGGTGGAAGTATGACTCGGTCTTGTGCGTCAACGTCATGCCCAAGGGCCTCTACAGCGACCTCTACGAAGAGTGTCGTATCGCGATGGAGAGAGAAGCTCGCTACCCTACAATTGCATCCGTCCAGTGCCTGCTTCTCCTGCTCCAGCGGCGGCTTCAGCCTAGCGACACCTCTGAAACGTATTACATGTACGTTGATATTGCCCGACTTGTCGCCACAAGCCATAACCTGGGATTGCATATGGACTGCTCGCAGTGGAGCATTTCCCCCGCGCTCAAGAAGCTCCGCCGCCGCCTGTGGAACACTGTCTACATTATGGAGAAGTGGACCTCTGTCAACACCGGTCGGCCGAGTCTGCTGCATTGGGACAACTCGACAGTGTTTGGGTACGAGTCTTCTGGCCAGTCGCAGCAGCTTTTTGCGCAAATGGGGCGTCTGACGATGCTTCTCGACGACATTTCTCAGGAGTTGTACTCGGTTCGGCACTTTGAGCGGCGGTACTTTACAGTCTCTCAGACCCGGGCTAAAGTAGACGAGTTTTTTGACCGGCTACAGACGTGGCGGGACAATCTGCCTGAAGATTTGCGGGACATGCAGGTGGCACCTCAAGGAGAATTCGCCAAGAACGGTACTTTGAGTCTGGCTGCCCTGACAATTGAGGTCTTGCTGCACAAAATCCGGCTCCAGTTCATATCCTCTGGCCTGGTATCTAAGCAGCAGATCTTTGAGGACCGGGCTGCCGCATACGAGACAATTGAACGGGTTATCAAGTTTACGTCGGAAATTACCCACTCCCATCTGCATGCATTTTGGTACTCGACGACCCGGCTCAACTTTTCGACAATTGCTCATTTCATCTTTTTTCATCATGTAACGTCGCTCACTCCCCAGGAGCGCAAGGATACCCGGGAAACGCTTCGAAAGTGGCTGTTTGCGTTGCGAGTGTTGGCACAAGGATGGGAAGAGGGTACTGGGCTAGCAGCCTTGAGAATGGATGGCGTGTTCTGGGTTGAGGACGACTTGTTTGACGTGGAACGCACCCCGGGGCTCAATGGCGGCATGAACTTTGAGATCAAGGCCGAGGAGTCGGGGCCTGTGGCTGCGTCTGCAGCATCCGCTCAGCAGTCCTCATCGGTGCCGGTATCAGGCCCGCGTTCCAGTGTCAGTGCAGTAGCAGCAGCCAGAGCTTCCCGAGCAATGCCGCCGACCACCAATTCAGGCTATTACAGCCAAATGCAGCGTCCAGACCAGTCCCAGTCCCAGAACCAGACCCAGAACCAGACCCAAAACCGGCTACAATATCCCGATCACCAGGCCCAGGACCAATCAAGCGAACCCGGTCAACCGTCGTCTTACATATACCCACTGGGATCAACTCATATCGACCAAACGAACGAAACTTCATGGCACAATCCAATTGACGACGACATTTTGCTTCTGAACGAAGATATCATGCCTCAATCCGACCAAACTCATTTACTACAAGAAGACGTGCCCGAGGATTTGGCCAATGCATACGCAGAATACTTTTCTGCCGAGAAGTATCTCGACGAAGGGCTATTAACATCCGACCTTCACAACATTTATCAAGTTCACACCAATGCCGGGTACACACCTGAGCCTACATTTGACTAAGGCCGGAAATTGAGGCGGCAGGGACCGCAGACGCAGCAGTATTACTGGGTGCAGTTCGCGGGACAGTCCACAGTTGTCGTCGGCAGCTGTAGTCGAAGTGGTTTGAACCACGTCACGTGCGTCGGCCCGACTGTACCGGCGTCCCGCCCTCGGCCCCCGACCCGATCCCGCTTGATCCCCGGCTTAGCAGCGTTTAGTAAGGTTAGCTATAAATCTCCACAGTTCTGTCCCGTCCACACTTAACCCCAGTCGCAATGGATAACTTCTTCAGACCCGGCCGATTGTACGCAGTTGCTGGTGCGTCAACCAACACAAACAAGTTTGGGTACAAAGTTTTTAAATGGTACGTTGACCGTAAGCTTCCTGTCACTCCAATCAACTTTCGCAAAGAAGCCATTCTCGGGTTTGAAAGTGTTGAGGACATCAAAGAGTTTCAAAAGAGCCATCCTGGAAACGAGGAGGTGAGCATTTCGGTTGTAACTCCACCGGCTGTCACCAAGGAGCTGTTGGACGGGATTTCGTCCGATCTGAATGGCCGAGTTCAAGCGCTGTGGTTCCAGCCGGGAACATACAATCAGGAAGTGTTGGAGCAGGCTAAGAAGGTTGTTCCGACAGTGATTCGAGACTGCGTGTTGCTTCACGGAGACCGACATCTTTCGAAGATTTAGGGATTTAGGCGAGCCGAGCGAGCTGCTGACCATCGAGCAGCGAGGTAATCACGCCGGCGCACAAGCTGAGGCAGGCCAACTCACAGCAGCAGTAGCATCAGAGTAGCATGTAGCAGAATCGCCATACAATGGGAGTAGCAGGGGTGCAGGTGTGTCCGAAGGCGTAGGTCGACCGATGCAGGGACACAGTTAATGTGTGGTGCATTGTAGAAACTGTTGGCGGGGCTCGTTCGCCAGCGTCGTACTCTGCATTGGGGTGAGGTTCGCCCGCGCTTGCTAGCCGGCGCTCGCTAGCACGCTATTCACTCAGCATCTTCTTGAAAACAGTCCCCCATCCTTCTTGGGCAGGCGTCGGCACTATAATCTCATAGGGGAAAGGCGTCGAGTCAGTAGTCGTGATAGGGGGAATATGATCCTTCTTTTCATTAGTCATAGTCACAATCGACAAAAACACCTCTCTGAGCTTTGCCGCGGTCTTCTTATTCACCGTGTCGCGGTCCGCCTCAGATGCTGGCGACACGATTTTGACAACAATAATCCACTGCTCCCAGCATCGGTCATCCTGATTTCGGCCAAACCATGTGGCCCGTTTCGCTCGTTGTTCAAAGAACTGGACACCGATCTCGCCCCTGTCGTCAATAGTTCGCAACAGTTGGGAAGTGCGCTCCTCGATCAACGTATCAATAGCGGCAGTAGCGACACAGGGCTAGTTAGTATCAGCGGGAGCAACAGCAGCAGGTGTGCATGACGCGCACAGTATAGTCCTGCACCTTAGCAACTTTGCACATCAAGTCCTTGTCGTGACGGTCCTCTCAGTACGTGCCAACCTATCGCCTCACTTACATATGTAATCCCTAATACTTCGCGACTTTGGGGAGTACAAAGCCCAAATAACCGATGAAACAATATCGTGGATAGAATGCCTTGTTAGTACTGATATAACCGGAGCCGTCAACATACTTCTTACTGCGTCTTTAGCCAACCGCCTGTCGGCCTCGATTTCAAACTTGACGTTCATGTTAAGGACAGTACGGCGATAAGATAAGGTATTTAAAGAGGCATGAAGGGCGGATGAAGGGCAGTGAAGTAGATAGGAGGCAGTAACGGGGTAGTAGCAGGGCAGGCAAGATAGTATCTGGATAGTGTTTGGACTGGCGTATCTAATACTTATCTATGGGAATTGAGCTGAGGACGAATTGGCTACGACACAGCCAATGCCTCAAGGTCTTCTGCCATGGTGCTACTCCAACTTGCCAGTATCAATGACCTGTTTCAAATACCGAACTGTCTCTGATGCAACATGGTCAAGCAACACTTTCCGATCGTTGGGCCCAAACTTGTCCAGGACATAGTCTGCAATGACCTTAGACTCCTTAGTATATGGCCGGCCAATTCCAATTCGAAGTCGGGCCAATGGCGGTGGAAGCACCGTACTAACACTGCGAAGCCCTCCATGCCCATTGATTGCCTTGGAGGTCGGCCGCCGTAAGTCTAACCGCCCCACGTCCAAGTCCAGCTCGTCATGCAAAATGAGCGGCACCTTATCGACGCCAATTGGGGTGTCTCTATTAGCCCACCGCATGAACTTGTCCACTGATTGGCCGCTGATGTTCATGAGTGTAGTCGGGTAGAAGTAGACGACTCCAGGCAACCCCACAAACCTGTAAATCTTTCCACCGTCAATTTCAGTAATATGGCAGGTTCTGGATCCAAACTTGCCCCCCAAATGGCTCAGAGCTTCCTCAGCAACCAAATGGCCCGCATTGTGCCGAGTGTATTTGTATTTTCTTCCATCATTTCCCAGAGATATCAGCAGCAGCCGAGCTCGAGACGAGTTTTCCACCAACTGGGCAGCATTTGTGATCAAACTAGTAGGAGGTTTCATCCCGCAGTCCCGCAGTCCCGCAGTCCCGCAGTCGTCCCGCTGCGTCACAAGGCACAAAACACGCCACCACACCACCGCGCTAGCTACTCGCGTAATTCCAATCCCAATATCCGTGCCACAATTGCAATTGGTGCAATTGCACTGCTCTACTCCTACGTCCGGTTCTGGATCCGCCTCGAAGGTAGTTTGATTTTTCACTTTTTCCACTTGTAGCCGTAGACAAATGCCAAGATCGGATCACAGACTGAGTCGTACAGGGTCTAGCCAGGGGTAAGAATTTGATCTGGTCACCACAATTTGCCCGCTGACTGGGCTGGGGTTGCTACGGTCGCCAGTGATTCCATCTAATTTGGCGAGTTTTCGCGTTTCTACCCTGTCTCCTGATTCACAGTCGATCCCGACACCGCCTCTGACGATCTGCGATAGGCAGGAGAAACGCTGAGAAAGCGAATTAGGAGGACGGAGACGACAAAGACGTTCCACGTGGAAACGTCAAGACGTGAACGTTACGGCGTGAATCGCAAGACGCTAATACAACTTGGAACACCGAAACTTGGAACACGCGAACCGATCGCCTAAGCTTGAACTGGTTACTGGCTCGAGACCTGCTCAGGCCTACTGCTCAGGACCCTTACTATTGTCTATTTGACAGCCAACTGTTTAGTTGATTATTGACTGCGGTTGATTGGTGGTGAACGGTCCAATGCCGCTTCTCAACCTCGTCCCGCTGAAGCTGCGGGTGCGCACGTTTAGACAGGCAATGGCCCTGTCGGTGCTAATGCTCGTTATATTGACCATATCGGTTTATTCGTTGGGCAACCGACCGGTGGAAATTTGGTACAAGGAAGGAGTGTCGCGAGAACAGCTATTATCATCGTCAGAGATGGGCTCGGAGTTGCTCAGAAACATCTCCGAAGGCGTATTGTTCGACGTCGATCCTGATACAAACCCGTGGAGAAAGACTCCAGACGTGTTGGCGGACGAGATCCCGTCTCCAGACAGATGCCCGGTTTACACCTATGTAGACCTTGAATCGGAGCGAAACGACAACGGCCAGCTAATTGAGACCTGGAAGCGCGCGTGGTGGGCTGCGGGATTCGACCCTCGTGTCTTGACTCGAGAGCATGCAGAGAGCCACCCAGACTATGAGGGCTGGGAGCGAGACTCGCTCGCACTCAAGTTCCGTCAGCGCCATCGCAAATGGTTTGCGTGGGCGTCAGAGGGCGCAGGAATCTTCGCCCATTATACAGTAGTGCCCGTCAATTGGGAGGACACAATTACCATGGACCTGCTGAGGTCGTGCGACTTTACGGTGCCATCCTTTTTCGCCGGAACCGAGGAGTGGTTTGCAATTTCTGGCCGCGAAGACGTGTCCCAGGTAATTGAGCGACTGCGCTGGAGCAATGGCAAATCGGAGGACATTTTTGAAATCTTCGACAAGCTCCCTCAGTCTTTAGTGGTCCACTACAAGCCCAGTAGGCAGCGAAAGATGCTCGATGGCAAGACGTTAGGGTCAATGGACACCGCTGAGCTCATTGACGCTCATCTACACCAGTCGTTTCTCAAAAAGTACCCGAACGGCATTGCAATCGTCGACCCCTTGGCCGAGCGCTACAAAGACACTTCTCTAGCGCACTCAATTCTCGCGCCTGCGTATGAATTCGCTAGACGCGTGGTAACCTGCCCAATTGGGCAAGACTGGATTAAATCCTGCCCGCCTTCCGACGACAACTTGGAAAAGCTGGAAGCATTGAAAGAGGAAGGAATCAGTCCCATTGGCGTGTCCGACGTCATGTGCGGTAATCCTTGTGACAGGGCATCAAACCTTGCCCAGGGGCCTGGCGCAAGCGCTGCCGGGGCTCCACTTTCCGGCAATTCATCTGCAGTTTCCCGGGCCTCTATCATGCCTCGAGACACAGGGGCAATTCCAATCTCTCTAATGACATCATTGCCATTAAGAGGCTCGGGTCATTTCTCAATCGTGACGTTGCCCCACCCCGTGGTTGCTCTAGCTGCCATCAAAGATAATGCTGAGGTGTCTGCCTTTGATGCAAGAAGGCTGCCCCGAGACCAATGGATTGCCGACCTCACTGCACATTATATACCAAAAGACGCCCATTTCGGAGTGGGACCAATGGCAATGCTGCTTCGGGATGCAATATTCCAGGTTTCTCAAAGCTCCGATATTTTGTGGTTAGATTGGGAAGGCGAATGGAACGCTCTGCAGAGTACGCCGGCCCAAGATGAGATGATTGAATGGGATTTAGGGTTCCGACTCAAAAAGTCGACTCCAGCAAATGCACCTGACAAGACGGTGCTAGACCGTGCAGTACAGCTGGTTCAGTCCACTGATGAAAATGACAGAAAGATTGTCGGAGCAGTCACGGCATGGAATCGCTATCACACAGAGTTGTGGAGCTTTGTACAAGGGTTGAATCGGGTCAAGAATGAAGCACTAGCAGCCGTTATTTTTGACGTTTCGGATTTTTACCCTCCAAAATAGCACAGGTCATCTAACGAAGCTTGCTTTTTGTGCCCGCTTTGTTCACTTGGTCTGTCGTGATACAAGACCGCGGTGCAGCTGCAGATATTGGTAACCTTAAATCATGCGGTGACAGGGTTTGAAACTGCAACTGACCATTGCATAAGCACTGTGACACAATGGTAGGGATGCGTGTATGCATGGGATGGCGATGCTATATAACGGCGTAGTGGAATCGTGGTCGAGCGCGGATTTGAAAAAAAAAAAGAATGCTGGCTTCAAGCTGGTTCCACTTGGTTTGCCTGTGCCTTGCAAATGGCCTAGTGGTGGAAGGTGCTCCTGGCTGGGGAGGCCTTCGAAAAGGGCTGGCACCCATTTGGTCGGGGCAGAATTATGGAGGTGAAGTTGCAGAGGTCGAGACCAATGAGAAGGTTAATTTGGGCTATGATGGCCGGTTGGCAGCCCAGTTTGCGGGCAAGAAGGCGCCACTAAACGGAGTCAAGATCAGCTCAGAGGGGGGCCAGGCGGAAAAGGATGTTAGGATCAACAATCTTCAATACTCTGGGGTCTACACACGCCAATTGCCACATGGTGTTACTCAGGTCGTTGCAGTCGATCATTCCACCATGTCAGATCGCGTTGTGACGAATATGTTTAGCTCTACAATTCAGGGTAATGCGCAGCAGACTCAAGCTGCCGAGGCCCCCCAGGCGCCACCTCAAGCAAACCCCCAAGGGATTGAGAATTCTCAGCCAGTCACTGAGACTGTGACTCTCACGACCACCGAGACCTTTGCTGCTTCGGCGCCTGAAAGCTCAGTGGTGTCGACGCAGACGCCAGTATCCTCATTGGCGATTTCGACGTCGAGCTCTTCCTTACTCTCGCAATCCGCGCCGTCGTCCAACTCGACTTCATCCTCATTAACCTCGTCTTCATCGCCGTCGCCTGCATCAACGGCCACTGACTCGCAGTCTTCTAACGGTTCAGGGTCGACTTCTGCACAGAGTTCGCTACCGACTCCAGCGAGGTCCCCTGGACAGTCTCCTAACAGCCCCAATGCTAGTAATTCGACACTCACGTCGACTCTGGCGTCATCCCCCTCTTCGAGTGTATCGGCTTCCCGTGCACAACCCAGCGTCACTGTCACTTTCTACCCCTTTTCTGACACTCTTGGAGCGACCGGTCTCGTCAATATGGTTCCAAGAAGTGCATAGACGGTATACTGGCATTTCCTAGTCACTAACATATAATAACTATGAATAGCAATGTTCAAGGCATTGCGCAATAAAAAAAAAGTCCAAAAAAGCTGCCCAAATTGCCTTCAACTGTCTTGCAGTGGCAACATGTGTCTCAATTATCGTACATGCTCATTGCGTTCGTCACTCGTGATCTAACTTATCTAACATGCCAGTTTTAACTCTAGTCTGACTCCATATTTTGGAAAAGGCGGCCTCCGACAGCTTGTACACCGATCCGATGCAGACAATCACTCCACCCACAATATTCACAAACCGAACAAGCCATTGACTGAAAGGCATGCGCTTGTCAGTAATGGAAAGCGCTACAGGCTCAATGTCGTACTTGAAGAAGATTCCTGGAGGCTGCCCAACCTTGGTAATGCCAGCATTGCCTCGCTGCTCGGTCACAGCGTATTGGTTGGTGTCAACAACCTGCCCCGTAGAGGACGACTTGTACATTGTGCGCACCACTGAAGTAAAATACTGCACATAGTCCAAGTGATCCCCAGTTACAGCCACGGTTCCGTCTAGGGGGTTTGACAGCTTGGGGAAATACTGACCAAACGAAAATTCGTCAATCACATGAGTGAAATTGAGTTGATCCGGTCGCAGCACTGGCACATCCAGGTACCCGTAGCCCTTGGCAGTGATGTGCAAATCCCCGCTCACTCGAGTGACTGGGAACGACCCGTAGATTCGGCATGCCTTGCCATGTTTATCCCGGTGAGACCGGTGCTTCGCCTTTCGCGCCCGCTTTAGCACCCCATGAATCCTATCGTATTCTTGGCTCTGACTGAGCAAGTGTGCTGCCGAAGTATCAAAATTTGACTGCTCAAACGTCAGCAGTTCATGCGCCATTAGCCGGTCTCGAGACTGGTCCAGCACGTGCACAGTCAGAGCGTCACACTGCATGTTAATAGTGACGTCGAGGTTGATTTGAAGAGTCGTGCTGACGTTCTCATCAACAAAGAACTGCTGGTCTTCCACTCCGCCAATATATTCGGCAAATTGAACCCAAAACATAAACAGACACAGCACCGTCAGGCCCACCGTTACCAGACCTCCTCGATGAGATTTGATAGCATACGACGACGAGACTTTCGGAAACGCATCGAACGTCTTGAGCCCACTGGGTATTATGTCGTCCATCGTTATAATACCGCGCACGTACTCAATTGGCGGCTTGCGACCTGGCCCGTCCTGAGTAGCAGTCGTAGTAGTGTTAGTGTTAGTTTGAGCGTGTCTCCCTCCACCAAAGATGATCAGGCTACGTGATCACTACGTGCGCAGTTGGCGCGGCTTACACGTGGGGGTTCGAATCCGGGGTAAAACGATAATTTCAAGTTTGAGGCAGGCAGGCGAGCTGGGGTGAATTGAGTATGGCAATTTATGGGATTATGCTCGGATGGGGTACCGGATTTCGCTGGAAATGAATTGAGTTCAGTGTGGAAATTAGGCAGCTGCGGCGCCATCTCTGCGGGCCAGACATTGACTTTCTCAATAACGTACAAATCTAGATAAAATTCATAATTCCCGATAAAACTGTTAATTGCACGTAGAATTCCGTGACTTTTTGGCTCACTACGGTCCTGATCGTCGAACGGTCACTGAGAATGGTGTCGAGCCGCCTCAGGATATGATTTTGCCCAATATGGCCAACATTGGTCCATATTGGGTGTACCACTCTGAGGAGATAACTCCTGGCGTACACACTGACGAGAATATCGAAGCCAATTCAGCGGCTAGGGTAGCTGGACGGATGCTACAGAACGAGAATTCAATTGAAGTGGAGCAGCTCGAAGTTCATGGAAGTCAGGTGGTTGTCCGCGAATGGGGTCTCGGAGATGGCTTGTTCATGCGAGGACCCGAATATCGCAGATGGTCCCAACCCGCCATAGAGGAGGTGTTTGAAGCCAGTAGAGCACCTTACTAGATATACAAATGACTAATAAGTGAAGTATTGAATCATATGGGCATGGATTGTTATAATGCAATTTAGCAAGGTAGAGGTAGGCAGGTGAAGCGAGGTACTACTTTCTGGTGAAGACAGATTGAATTCCCCTCCTAATGCCTCTCTGATTATGACTCAATCATCGCACCTTTGAACAAAGCTATTTCAAGGCTACGGTTTAAGGCGTACTTTCTTTCCAGCTGAAGAGCTTTTCGTAAAACCACTTTATCGGTCTCTCCCGCAACGGCTACGCACTTTGAAGCCTCGCACTCTTATCTTATCTTATCTTATCAGTCCTCATTATATAGCAGCTGCTTCCCCAGCCCCGCCCCTTTCTCTCAATATTCGAAAGGTACTACTAATGGAAACTCTCTTCAAAGAAAAGTCAAGGCTATGGGGTCATAAAAGTGACAGTGAAATACTTATATAACTGACGGTATGGCTCAAGCTGGTGGGGACGCTTCAGAACTCAACCCACCTGAAGTAAGGCGGAGAAATCCGATCGACTACCTCACATGCACCGACCCGCACACCTTTGATTATTTGTTCATTTTGATCAATGTCCATTTATCGTATATTCATCACACACTTTATCAATAGTATACCATGCATTGCTTACTATATACGCATTTCCAGAACTCGACAGAGCTAAGACGTATACGTTGATTGACAGTCTAGAAACGGTTACGACTAGTGGACTACTAATATCCTTTGGCGGTCTCACTAATCCATGTGGCAAACCATCATCTTTCAAATTCCGCACCTCTGGATCAACATTTTGACGACACTTTTTGCGGGCTTCCACATCTGTTGAAGAATGAGCATCCACAGGCTTCATGGCAGACTCATCAGAGATTCCCTTGTGGTAGTTTGGGTGCTGTTGCAGGTGCCGAATTAGGTGAGCCACTTTCGGATTGAAAGACCATAGATCGGCTCTCTTCGGGTCGAAAGGGCGAAGCCAATTTGGACTCGCTTATTTGACCAGCAACATTACAGACACGACGGAAATAGCGATCGCACTCCATAATTTCCTCTTCAAACTCTGGACCCTGCCTCTTGTAGGCACCGTAGAACTGAGCAACCAAGAAAGTGGCGAAATGCATGGTTCTGGGGCATGCATCCAGCTGGGTCAGTACTGATTGGCATGATCACTCTGAAGCTCTGCAGCAGCTGGCACTTTCAACTGACACTGAATCACAATCAAACTGTCCTCGAGGGTGCGACGGGTATACCAGAGCTTCAGCGCAGTAAGTGGCATAAACAAAGATAATTCTTGAGAGCTTTTTGACGGGTCATATCATGTCATATCATCAGTCACTTTGAAATCATCTCAAGTAGGTTCGTTAGCGTAGGAGTATCCAAGGTGAGGGCATCACCCAGACCATCTTCTTCATTATTGGATATTCTGATAATGAGTGTGGGCGGGCGTAGCTCTGTACTCTTAATGAAGAACCCGACGTTCTCTGTGATATTTTTGGCAGCAGAGCTGCCCGGTCAGTTTCGAAAGATGAATTGCAGGACCTCGTTTGGTTGAACTGTTTTTTCTAAGGAGATGAGCTCTCACTTTCGAGCCTTTGCTGTGTCTCTTCAGTGTCAGAAAACAAGAATGTCGGCTTGGTCGCTTTTGAAGTTTCGGCACCGCCGTCACTGTAGCCACCGTCCCCACCAGGCAGAGACTCGCCGCCGTCATTGCCTGACAGCAGCATTTCAGGGTAAGCCTTTATACCAACACGTCAGTGGCAATGCGTGTGACAGCACGTAATCTCAGCTACAAAACAGCCTAAAATCGTTTTGCGTGTCGTACGATTGGGGGCTCGCACGCATTCCGGGCGAGTCGAACCGAGAACGAGGTCAGTGAGTGGGGCGTCATGACGATGCCACGATCCGATAAGGCAACTCTAAGACATGAACGCGGTTACAATTGCGGGTTGTTCAGCAGTGACGATCCGTCGAAAGAACAGCCATATCGAGATCAGAAACCAATAGCCAGCGATGAGAATAGCATCATGCAGCGCATTATTCATCTTTGTTGGGCCCTTTTGCCCCGCTGGTCACCTTGTTTCGTAGCACGATTCGTATTGTTAGTACTACGGGCAGAGTCATGCAGCCGAAGTGCTATGAGAGCGGAGTTCAAAAGTGGAAGTTTGAAATCGCGACTGTGAAAGTGAAGTTAAACGGTCGCAAAATCGCAATAAACTCAGAGCTAATTGTGCGATGCCAATCACCTCGGCAATCCTGGAAAGTAAACCCGCTAGAGCCTATGCTAAAGCTTGCACCCAATGCGCGATCAGCGCACGTTAACTGTCACGCTCATAATATATGCCGATCTCTGCAACGTGCGAGACAAACGCATTGCTGTCATTGGGTGATCGCTCTGTCGCAACTGCCGAGCAACAATTACAGACACCATCGGGTGATCCAAAAAAGCAGTGGCAAGGTATCTTAGCCAACAAGTTACCACTGTTACCATGCCAACCGGTGGGCCTCCACCGCTGGTGATATGGCAGCTAATATCGAATGGTGCGGTGCAACAACTCAATGTATCCGAAAACGAGACCATCGGGAGCAAGCCCATGTCTCGGCTACGCCATGTGGGATGGCGCGTCTGGGCGACTGCCCTGATCTAACTGGCACTTCCAACTGCTAGCGCCTTACTCTTTACTGTCCAGCGAGTTGCTGCGTATTATTCGTCGACTCATCGTCATCCTGAATTGGGTCATTTTTGAACCTGAGTTGATTGGGACCCTCGATGACTGGACTTTTCATTAGACCCAATGGTGGTCTTTTCTTCTAACGACATAGCAAGTAAATTGATGCCCAAGTGGGAAGCCATAAGTGCCTATGCAGTAGTGGGTCTCAGGATAGGTCGTTTGAGGGCCCGGGTATCGCTAATAGGAGCGGCCTGGAAGAGTGGCCAATAGCGAACTGGAACCGAAGTGGAGCCAGAAGGATTTCTTCAGGAGAAGCTACTTTATCACCTTGAATTTTCAGCCGGCACCAATACAAACCTAGGCAAACTGGCCAGGGAGTGCCATTTCGTTGTACACAAATTGGATCCCGGTCTGAGGTATTACAGGGCCGGAACTCGGCGTTTGCCGTGAATTATAAGACCATAGGCCACCGCTATACTCAAAGTGCACGTCGTAGTTGAACTGAACTTGAGGTAGTAATGCCGTTCTCCACTTAGCTCGGATCCCGCCGTACGTGAGTCGCATTATTCGAAACACTAGATCAGTCAAGACGTGTCGAAAACGACAATTCGGGAGTAGGATTTGGCCCATTTTTGTGTATTTTGTCGCATTCTTCGGAGCACCTCGGCATCTGCGACGTCCATAGGCTGTACTTTGTCGCAAAAACGTTGTGAGTGGTGTGCTCAGGTCCCCGAGTTTGGTTGCATTATGTCGTATCGGAATGGCATCTTGCCAGTCTCCTCTACCGAAACATCGCGAAGACCATCACGAGTGGGATCGAGTGGAGGCGGGTTCAATGTCAGTCGCCTACGAGTGCCGAAGATTGTACGGAGAATACTAAGGCCAAAGACCCTGGACTTTGAAGTGGCGGCGTGGGAGGTGGTGCAATTGCTAGTGAACCCGCAGCAGGTGAACAACTCGCTGTGGTATCGAAAGCAAACTAAGAATCAATGGGCGCGAGATGACCCGTCTTTTGTGTTACTGCTAAGTGGAATGCTGTCCATCTCGGCAATTGCATGGGGACTATCGTATTCGCCGGGGGTTTTATCCATTTTACGACTGATTGTGTATATGGTTGGCATTGACTTCCTGTTGGTGGGGGCGATTGTTGCGACGATTGGATGGCTGGGGGCGGAGCGAGTGCTAAAAGCAGATCGTGAGATAAGGACCAACTTTGGCGCTCAAGGAGAAATGGAGTGGGCATACTGTTTCGACGTGCATTGCAATGGGTTTTTGTACATTTGGCTGCTGCTGTATGTGGTGCAGTTCGGGGTGGTGTTAATATTTGCGCCAGAGTCGACAATTGGGTTCATTATTGGCAACACACTATACTTTGGAGCGTTTTCGCTGTATTTTTACTCGACGTTTATGGGGTATGCGACCATGCCATTTTTGGAGCATACTGAGCTGTTGCTAGTGCCAATTGGTGGCTTGGCGATTTTGTGGCTGGGGTCACTGTTGTTTGGGTTTGACATTGTTCGAGTAATGGTTGGGATATATTTTGGCTAGGGCCTGAGCAGATCTAGAGCGTGGAGCCTAGCGCCTAATGTCTAGAGTGGAGCATAGAGCCTAGGTTTAGCGACAGGGCCGAACTTTAGCGACGAAATGAATGACTAAGCAGGCACAAACCGTAGCAACGGGCCGGGCCATTCAGCGGCCCAGGTAGCGGCTCAGAGCTGCCTGGAGTTGCGTGAAGACGCTAACCAGCGATCCAGAGCCTCTACCCTATACAGTCAACTTGCCTATACCCCATACTTGACCCCCAAACTTACTGCACCCTATGCCAACTCCCATCCCCTATCCTCTCCCTTCTCCCTCCCTCTGCTCATTATCTTAGCGTTCTATTCTCTATGCTACTCTATATGGCGTTAGTATAATGCCTCTAGGCAAACTCCATCACTCCATAATACATATCGGCATTATCAGCATTGGTCACTGGCTCGTTGCCTATAAATACAAATTTGGGTCGGCCCCCATCCACTCCATCAAACGCGACCAGTCGTATCCGGCCATCAGCAATGGTACACTGAAGCTTATACCGCTTGCCGCTAAGATCATGAAGCGAATTGTATAATAGTTTACCCGAATAGGTGCCTGCCCACGTACACGCCAATGAGCCAACACCACGAATCGGAGTATCGGTTAATATAATCTAGTTAGTTTGGGGTTTGCCCTCGTCGGCTCCAAATGTCGGCTCCAGATGTCGGCTCCAGATGTCGGCTCCAGATGTCGGCCCCAAAATGCAATTTTTCAAAAACATACCTGGACAGGTGCCAGTCCAAATGAGGTTGTAGTGACGTCGAGAGTAGCGGCTCCACTAGTGCCGAAGTCGGTCATTCTATCTCGTCAGTTGGTGGTATAGAGATTATGGCGATGGGATGACGGCCATTCATGTCCTCCTAAACCGATGGGCTTGCGAACGACGGCATTTAAAAATGGGTCCCTCCTTAGGTTGGTTGGCTGTCCCTGATCGGACAGATATCCTTTCGCGTTTCCTGTATGGGTCCCATGCCCCGCCCGCCTTAGATGCCATCCCACACTGTGCAGTATATATAGAATGGCGACGATGTTTTAGTTGACTCGGGCCATAGGGACATGCGAGACACATACCTCTAGGGGTCCACATCTGAGCACCACCCCCAATGACCCCGGCCGCTACCAATAGCAGAACCGCTCCCCTACGGTAGCGGCTGCGTTGTCGGGTCCAGGTTACTACTCTGGCCATCGGTACTGATCACAAGCTCCTTCCTGTCGGTAGTAGTGGTGGTGCGTCCCACTCAGGGCTGGGGGTCTGCACCCCGACCGTTACTTTTTCTGTGCTTGTTTAGCTGCAATCTGATCGGTCCCGATTTGCAGTCAGGGACTGACTGCATTCTATTTCCGAACGGTTGCTTGGATGCGCCAAAGTGGGCTCGGCTGAGGCTTTGTTCGAGCCGTGTGTTGGTACCGGTTTTGATTGTTGTGGTGCCGTTCGGGGGGATGGGGTGCGACACGGGGGAGTCTGGTCGAACTGGCGATGGTGCCGTTGCTGCCGTTCGGCTCATCGCACGGGGCATCGGGAGTCGGCGCAGGCAGCCATGAAGGCATTGGAATTAGAACGGGATTTGTAATGAAAGGGCAATGAAAACGAAATTCGTAAATAGGAAGTGTGCAATGATTGGCAATGAGCAGTGATGAAATCGTGAATTGGGCAACCGACGGTATTGGACTGGATAAATAGTACAGTTAGAATAATAGTAGCTGATAGTGATCGGGTAATCAAGGGATTGGTAATAAACTGGCAAGCTGGTACCAGCCTTATAGACTGTCGTAGCTGTGAATTTAGGTACCTGCCTATGCCTGTCTACGCTGTCAGAGGCCATCAGATGCCATCAGATCTGGGATAAGCATTCACCACGAGCCAGGTCTGATACGATTTCAGACTGCTCACTGCTCACTGCTCTCAATCCGATTTAAGTAATACTTCATACCTCTCCCAATTCTGCACTCACGCTGCACCTCTTCACAGCTCGTGCTGTCGTTCTTCACAGTTACCTCCTCCCTCCTTTCTCTTCAGCCTCCACTGTGTTACCGTCTGGCTTGCCTACGCTTAATCTCAACCCTGTCCATTTCACTCCTTTGGGTTCCCAATTCTAATTCCGGCCTAACCCCAGATCACCAAAGCAGTACTAGCCTACTGTAGCACTGGAGCAGTACTAGCTTACTGCACAAATGCACAGATGCACTAATGCACTACTACACTACTACATTACAGTCTTACTACCCCACCACCACTAAAACCACTACCACTCTCCAACACCAATTACCGGTTATGGTAGCCCCCTAACTCCTCCAGTGCCTGGCCAAGTGCGCCTCGGTGGCTCTGCCGCCCCCATTCCTACCCCCAAACAGCGCCTGAACAATGGAGGATTGTTGGGTACCGTTGGTACGGAGGCGTTCCGCTGCGAGACAACTGTTCCATATTGCATCTTCTGGTAACGGTTATGCTCATCGGGGCGGGGCCCATAGCGGTGCTGTGCCAGGCTCAGCCACAGTGCCCAACCGCCACAGTAATTGAACAGACCCGGGTACAGTGGGGGTGGGGCGAACGGCCATGCAGCGCGATTAGAGCTGGTAATGGGGTAGTGGTGCAGTGGGCTCGTTGCAGTGAGGCAGTGGGGCAGTGGTACAGCTGTGCAGTAGATGAGCCTCAGGGCCCTAGTAATCGTATTGCTAATCGTACTGCTGGTGCCAGTGGTGGTGCCAGTGGTGGTGCCAGTGGTGGTCACAGCAGTGGTGTGGGGTCGATTTTTGAGGTCGACCAAGATGGGGGTGAGCCTCACTGGATGCGGCTTGCCCAACGCGCGGCGCTATCCTTCACCAAGCGCGACTAAGCGACCAGAATCTAGCTCCTAGGCTACCCTCCGTACTACCACAATGGAGGGGTGGCAAGAAGTAAGTTACCATGTTTAGCGGTCTCTCGTAGCCTTGCGGTCGGTACTCTGTCTATGTTTCTCCTCTGTGCCGTGCCGGCCGTTTCCCGTGCCCTTACCAGTCCCGTTCTAACTAGTTATTCCGGATCCCAAATGCCATCCCCACCCGTAAGGACCCCGTCCCTTCTTCGTCTATAAGCGCCAAAGCCTTTGATCGGTCTCAGGACCTGCTATGGGTTGGTGACTCTCATGGCCGCCTTGCGGGCTACTTTTTCGATAGCCCCCGCCTCGGCCGGTATACGTCGTTTGCAGCCCAACCATCGGCAATTGTGTCGATTCTGACCACCGACAGAAGCGTCATCACGGCCGCGTCAAATGCCATTCGCATCCATTCTCGTCGCGGACTGCTCCGCAGAGAAATATCCGACAAGTCCTTGACCGGCATCACCGCAATGGTGTTCTCTACAAAGGCAAACAGCGAGGTAGTGGTTGCATGCGACAATCGCCAGCTGATACGAGTGAATATCGACCGAGGCTCAATCTCAGCCACTGCCGCCGCCGCTGTCGCCACATCGTCCGGTTCAACTCCCAAAGACTCGTCTAAAATCACGGCAATGAAACGCGGAAGTCATATGATTGCATACGGAACGTCGTCGGGGACCCTTGAAATTGTAGATCCAAACACCCTCAAGTCGGTGAAGCAATTCTCTGCTCACTCGGGCCCAATCTCCGATCTGGACTGCTCTGGGTACACAGTCATGACATGTGGGTTTTCGCCCCGTAAAAACGGGTACTTGCCTGACCCCCTGGTTAACGTGTATGATATCCGTGCAATGCGGCCACTGGCTCCAGTCGCGTTCCCTGCCGGTGCCACTTACGTGCGACTGCACCCGAAGCTGTCGACTTCGAGTCTTGTCGCCTCCACTACCGGCCAAATCCAGTCGGTCGACTTTGTCAACCCGTATAATGTATACCTGCAGCAGGCGGCCATTTCGTCGTCGCTCACGGGCCTCGAAATCTCAAGTTCGGGGGACTACGCTGCCCTCACTGACGCAGACGGCTTCATCCAGTTGTGGAGCCACAGCAATAGCGCGGCCTCCGGAGCCGGGTTCACCGAGTTTCCGTCTCCTCTGGAGCTGCCATCGGCCCCTGCAGCCGATCCCCCACCCTCAATTACCCCGCAATACTTCGACTCGACTCCGCTGTCGGCCGTAGGCATGCCTTACTACAAGGAGGAGCTGCTGTCGTCGTGGTCAGACCCGTCGTTTGTGTTCAATGTGGGAATGCCCCCCACCCCGATTGATTCGGATATTTTGGCGGCGCTCAAGCCGGGAGAAATTGGCGGCTATGCCCCGTATAAGAGCCGGCGACCGCGAAACCTGGCGCAGAGGTACTTTTCCTTTGACCCCCACCGGCGGTCGTCACTAACGACGCCTAAATTTATTAGTGAAAAGCAACGAACCGGTGAGGCAGACGACCGAAGCTCGATTTTCTCGGAATCATCTACAAACGCCGACCCATCAAAGATCCCGAAGGCGTACCGGCGACTAGAGATCAAGTACTCAAAGTTTGGAATCTTGGACTTTGATTTTGACTTTTACAACAACACAAGCTACTCTGGCCTCGAGACCCAGCTCGAAAACTCGTACTGCAACCCGCTACTACAATTGTTCCGGTTCTCGGCAGTGTTCTACAACAGGTCACTCGATTTTGCCGCGAAATTCGTTCCCCAGGACAAAGATAACCTGCTCCTAGAGCTGGGACTTCTATTTGACATGCTCCATAAAGCTGACGGACGACACTGCCGAGCCAGCAACTTCCTCCGCGCGCTGTCCTTGGATCCCGACGCTAAGCAATTGGGTCTCATCTACGATGAAGTGCTGCCCAAGCCCAACGGGTCATCGGCGACGTTGTTGCAGTCGTTCTGCCAGTACTTGCTGGCCAGGATCGTACAGGATGAGCAGCAAGCTGGCTCGGACAGTTCTGATTTTGACCGCCTGACTGCAATTGAGGTCAACACCACCGTCAAGAGCCTCGCCTGTGGCGCTGAGACGGTCCGCAGGGAAACGGTGCGGACGCTAGAGCTCAGCGCCCCACCAGCGCCCCATGCGGTTAAGGGCATTCGACCCCCGAACTTCATTGACTGCGTCCAGAACTCGCTGGAAAGCTGGTCGCAGACGTTCGGGTGGTGCGAGGCCTGTAATAAGTACCAGATGATGGGCACGCTGAAATCGACTCAGTCACTACCGCCTGTTCTCAATTTAACAATCCCCCAGGACGACGGGTCTGTCCATTCTAGTCGGTCTCTGTGGGCACAAGACTCGTGGCCGGCTCGGGAGTTTGTGTGCAGCACTAAGAGAGGCAAATTGACTGTCCGGCGGCAAGGGGACGGTGAGCGGTACCGGCTTTTGGGTCTGATTGCTCAAATTGGGCACCCTGGAACCCGTGAATCGCACCTGGTAGCGCTGGTCAACGTCGACCGCGTGTGGTACCTGTTTAACGACTTTTTGGTCAAGACGGTGCCAGAAAAGGAGGCTCTAGACTTCAGCATGCGGTGGAAAACGCCTGTGCTGCTAATGTACCAGTCAAGCACAGCTGACTCGACTCAATTCGACTACGACGGGTTCCTGGCTCGATTGGACACCTCGCTGCTGTACAGGGACCACTTTATCACCGTGCAGCGCCAGCAAATGGCCGAGTCCTACACCCTGCTCACTGGTGACGAAGTGCCTCACCCGGGCACGCTGGTGGCGATGGACGCTGAGTTCGTGATGCTTCAGCAGGAAGAGATGGAGATCCGATCCGATGGCGGCGCGTCCAAATCGTTAATTCGTCCCCGCGTACTGTCGCTAGCCCGTGTATCGTGTTTGCGGGCCGAAGGCGTAGGCAGCGGCCAGGCGTTTATTGACGACTATATTCTCACCAAGGAGGTGATTGTGGACTATTTAACTGAATTTTCTGGAATTGAGCCGGGAGATTTAGATCCGGCAGTCACGAAGCGCAGCCTGGTGACTCTACAAACTTCATACAAGAAGCTATGGCTGCTGCTCAACTTGGGGTGCATCTTTGTCGGCCACGGTCTGGCTAATGACTTTCGTACAATCAACGTACGGGTGCCGGATGCCCAGGTGATTGATACTGTCGACATTTACTTCCTCAAGGAGGCCAAGCGCAAGCTGTCGCTCAAGTTTTTAGCGTGGTTTTTCTTGGGAGCTGCCGTCCAAACCGGCAATCACGACTCAATTGAAGACGCTAAGACTGCTCTAGACCTGTACGACAAGTCCCGAGAGCTCAAGGCGGCAAAATCGTTTGAGACACTGTTGGAGGAGTGCTATAATGAAGGGCGCAAGTGGGGATTCCGTCCCCCGCCACAAGATGCATAAATAATGACAGCAATTAGCAGCAATGAGTCAGTATGAGCTAGCCATAAATAAAGGATAGCGAGAATCAGCAATAACAGAACCATGTATCAATTTGGCTTCGCTTTAGTCGCTGGGTCATCGGCGACGGATCCCTCTCCCGCTGTTATGCAAGTTGCTTCATTTTTGCATGCGCTGCCTGTGCCTGGGCGTTAATAGAGGGCGACACCCTCGGCTTGTCTTCCTGAATCCATAGCTTATGTAGCAAGCGGGAAACATCGTCGGCAAAATACTGTGGTTGAGTGTGCGGGAGAGCATCGGGATTCAAAGTTGTCGCTGACAGCGAATTGATTCGTTTGGGCAAAGACTGGGATAGTCCGTAGTCGTTTGCAGCATTATGACCGGCCAAATTGTGGATTGATTTTGCGTTCCGAGGCAGCGAGTTTGCTTCACGGCCAGTTCGGTCTCGGTCCCCGTCTTTTCGCGACGCTGCTTTGACTCGCTCTACGGAGTCCACTAGCGGTGAGTAGTACTTTTTGATGGTCATGTACTCCTTTGCAATACGTTCAAGTTCGCGGCGGAACTCAGCTGAAACTGGGGTTGACGGCCCGTAGTTGAGGTCTCGTTGCAGCCACAGCTTCTGCTGAGTGCGAGTAGTGAAATTCGACGATGCTGATGACGCAGACGCCAGGTCTGCACTGGAGTTTGTCTTATCAAGGAACCGTGACTTGATATTCGCTGACGATGCACTAGGAGAGAACGAGTCGACCGAGTCGTCGCGGCTCGATGTCGCAGTCTTTCCACCGTAATGTGGTGACCCGTCCGGAACTGCGACTACCGTTTCTGCAGACACCTGAGGCGGCGGTGCCATTGAGTTCGTGAGGAAAGACGGTCGTAATTGGGCCAATTGAGCTGCAGCGGGCTCATTGGATTTGGCAGGCGCTACCGGCCGAGGCGAGTCGCTCGACTCGCTCGACTGGCTCGACTGGCTCGACTGAAACTGGTTTGTTCGCCGCGTCGCCTTCGAAAACAGCCCAGCGGGGGATGGCGGAGCTTTATAGGCGGGGGTATGCGGGGCATGGGCAGAATTAGCAGAATGCGTATGGCCGGGCTGGGGCCGCGTGTATGCCTGGGTAGGCTCGGCTTGAGCTTCAGCTTTAGCATCAGCATGCGCAGGGCGGGCCGATTGAGGTTTCTCGTTTTTCACCGGCGTCCTCGCCTCCAACGGTACCGCTCTCACTGGTGACTCACCATCAGTATTCTCCCGGCCAGTCGAACTGTCACTATCCGTGTCATCTCCAACCGTGAACTTGTTTCCGCCTCTACCAGGACCGCTAGAGCGGCCAGAGCCACCAGTAGTACCAGGGCCATTAGTACCAGGGCCTTCACCAGGACCTCTTCTAGTACTTAACACTGGCTCGGTCTCACCTTGACTGTCGTAATGCGACTCCACCTCATGCTGGCCATGCAGACCGTGCTCCGATCTGTGCTCCTGGCTCACATAATCTGCTCCTTCTCCGTCGCCATGTTCTGCGTCGTACTCAGTCTCGGTATCATGCTCGGTATCCGAATCCTCGTGATCCAGCTGGAGGACTGGTTGCCTGGGCCGGCCTGTTGCGGTACCAGATGGTCTCGGGCTCCCGTTGTGAACTGATTTCAAAGGCTGTAGCGGGGCAATTCGTGTTTTTGACTTTTTGCGGGTCAAATTCTCGCTGCTCTTTGTCTTGCGAAACTCTTCACCGTGCTTTAGCTTGTTCAACCGAGTCGATGAAGCAGTACGAGGATGCCGAGAATGAGCCACAAACTTTCTCCGATTGAGGTTGTTTCCCGATCGGCTGGTGGTAATAGACGGCGAGCCCACTTCTTCTTTCATGCCGACTTGCCGTCAACTGTGGTGTTACCAGGTCTGTGTTGGCAAGGCAGTGGCTGGAACGTTTGTGAAGATTAGCTGATCGGCTTTGCCATACGGCGGAGATTAAGGGGATCGTGAGTCGGGCGAAGGTCGGGCCCGGTCGGGAAATGGCAGCAAGCCACCGTCGGGAATAGGAGAAGATTCAGGGTCTAGAGCGGCCAAGAACAATGGGCAGGGTTGTTTAGAGGTAATTGTGCAGGGTTCCGGGCAGACCCGGGTAACGGTGGTTAGGACGGTGCAGAAAGAGTGGAGCGAAATGGTTAGGACGATGCGTCAGGTGATCATGTAAGCTGAAGGTATGCAAGGATATGCAGAGGGAAATAAGCGGTTTGCTGTGGCGGTGAAGGGGCAGTTGGGAGTGGGCTGTGGCAGTGCGTGGCGGTGCGTGGCGGTGTGGTGCGTGAGAGATAAGATAAGAGGAAGGTGGGGACGCCGCAACTATGTACAACTGGGGTGCAACTCGGAACGCACTGTACGAGCCTACTCGAATTTCAATTGATCTTTGCTAAATTTATAAGGAACTGGTATCAATTAAATGTCAATATCGACTACCATTTTCAGCTTCCGCTAGTCAATTGCCCCAGCCCCAAGTTGTACCCACGTCTAGCATGATCTGGTAATCAAACTATAATTACAGCCTCTTTAAGAATCATGCAACTAAATAACTGTTTATTGATAGCCCTCTGTTTCATTTTTGTTCGTCTCTCTCTCCTTCTCTACCTCACTTAACGTCTCTATCTCACTTTACATCACTCTGGGCTGCTAATTGTGTCAATTGCTTCACTCCGAGATAACTCGCTCATGAAGCAGCTTCTGTCTCAGTATTGGAAAAGCCTGTGGGGTAGAAAACGAGAGTCGGTCTTTGTTGCAACTACCTATCAAGGCACTGTGTACGAATTCATTAAAGACTCGTCAGTGTTTGCAGATGTCGGCGAATACCTGTTTGTGCGACAGGCCTATGTAGAATTGTACGACGCCTTGACCCAATATGTGGGGTTTGGGTACCCCGGGACTCATCCTGCAACTGCGCCAAAAGTGATGGAAAGTCTAGTTCCTGACCGATTGGGGCGGTTTGTAGTGCTGGGACCTGATGGTGTGGGCAAGAACACCTTCTTGACGTACCTGGCAATTGAGCGTCTCATTTTGCATCGGCCAATTATCTACGAGTTTGCCAATGGTCTCGCGTACTACATTGGCCGAGACGGAGTGTGCTTAATTGAGCCCAATTTTGCTGGCATCAGCGAAGAGCAAAAGCGTAAGCGTGCCGGAGTCATTCTCCGCCAGGGTCATGACCGCGATGTGTGGTACATTAGCCACGGGTCATTTAACGAGAACATTCTTCGAATGTTTGACTGTGGAATCTGCATTCGCGCCGGCGGCACTGACCAAATCATTGACTCCTGTATCACTGCCACTGGTCTCGAGCGGAAAATATTTATAGACGTGTGGGCGTGGGAAGAGGTGCACGTAGTGGCCGCAGTGGTGTTCAACAAGGCGACCAGGGATGCAATTCGGGGAATTTTCAGGCTGTACACTGACTACCTCGCGGGCCCCGCAGTTCTTTTTGACCACGACTTTATGCACAACAATGACTCGGATTTCCACGCACTCATCAACCAGGTGGAAGAAGACATTCGACGAGCATTGCGGTATAGCATCAACTCGATGCAATTGGACCCTACCGTCGCTGCAAAGGGGTTCCAGCGCCGGTCCTACCAACCGCGACAACTGTGGTGGTCCTTGTTTGTTCCGAGGCCCCAAAAGTACTCGGATGCGTATATGTTTCAAAAGTACAAGCTCATTGCTCAAAGTTATCGATTGGGGCTGTCGGCTCCCTATGTCGCGTGGATGCTGTGGGAAGAGTGCCGCAAGCTCACTGCTGACAAGCGCTTGGAAGTGTTTCAGACCCTAATTGGCGTCTCGCACGGACAGGAAGCTGCGCGGTACTTTTTGGAGCGATACACACATGATCAATTTGCCAATGAAGGGCAGATTCGAGTCAAGGTCTTAGACCGCCTCGGTTCAGACGGTGCCTCGGTCTCAGAGGCCAATTCCTCTGGGCCCAATGTACCCAACGAATCCAATGGATCTGCCCCTGGCCCTGGCTCTCATAATGGTCGTGGGTCCGATGCTGGAATGGTAGTAGCTCCGACTGCTGCTACGGCGGCTGCGTTTCTCAATGGCGAAGACGACGCGTCGTCATCATACTCTTCATCGCGAAACTCGTTTCCGCCGTCTTTGAAGCTCGATTTGTTCCCATTCCGCACTCCTCAGCAGACTTTTGGAGAATTGGCTAATATTGGCCAGCGTCTACAATACACTCCCGAGCTCAATCCGCTCTACTACTCGTCGTACTGGCGCCAGATCCGGCCCAATGCAGCTACCACGTCATTTGACGCGCTCGCGCTAGTAGCACACCGGGAGACTCCTCAATTGGTCATTTTTCAGGTCACTGTCGGGTACCCAAGGCAGTTTGATCTGAAAGAGCTCGAGCTAGTATGGCAGCAAATGCCAGCCGATTTGAAAAAAGTCGCCCCACTGCTGTTATATGTGACAGTCTTATCGAACTCTGACAAAGTCGCTTTCCAGCCAATTGAGCCTGACAATTCAATATGGGCTCGCTGTAAGCAGGCGGTAGTTTTCATAGGCAGCGATTTGGAGTAGCGAGTTGCGCCCTAAAGTATCAAAGCCAGCGATTGTAGGGGGATTGCTCCAGTTGGCAGATATCCAGCGCAAATTGTGCTGCCAATCGAACGGCCACGTTATAGATGAATACCTAGCAGCTCTGGCCCTCCTATATCTATGATGGCAATGGAGACGGATTGGTTCCCTATATATCGCTGAGAGTTGGTACCGAGACGAAAGCCATTTAGTAGCCAATTTCTCAAAATCTCAGCAGCAGCATGCAGGTAAGCCAAGTTGAGGGCACGGTCAGTCCGTTACAGTCGTTTGCCGGTTGCCAATGCCACTTGTTCCGAGTCTCTTGCGCTTGTCTGTAAAATGGATTACCGCTTGCTGCGCCAAAATACTGGTACTCCCGCCAATTGAATCACTAAGTCTTTTTCTATGTCTGTGACATCTGTACCGCACCTTGCGCTGGCGGCCAAAGAGTTTCGCGAGAGTCAAAGGTGTGTTTCGTCTAAGGTCTCGCAACTCCGGGTCGTATCGAGACCCTGCTGCTCGTCAGTGAGCTCTTGGATCCATTTCGACACCTTCTTCACTTTCTTCACCTATTGCACTGTCTTCCGGCTCCTGGGAAGTCATTCCTCACTTGTATGCATCGGTCTCACCTAAGGCTACCTTTCGCGTAAACCTCATCTTCAGAACACGTTCCGGCTTTGGAATCGGCTACTCCTCAAGTCTTTGGTGCTTTGTCTCCCGCTGCCCCCAGAAGAGTTGGTGGACTCGGGTGGACACGGTTTCGACTTCTCCTCCTTTTATTTTTCACCCACAAGTCAATTTCCCGCGTATTGTGCAAGTAAAACTTACGTAGGGCCGGGCTGAGTTCATCTCCTTCAATGAGCAGCGCAACAATGGTAGCTTTAATCGCATACGGTTCATTTGGCGCGAAACGCTCGACAACCTCCCCCAGATACTGTCGTCAGTCATTTCAGGCCCTAGATAACGGACATCAGTGACCCTACTACCAGATGTATACCTCAATCTCTGATTCAAATCAAAATTCATACCCAAGAGCTTTACCGATTGAATGATAGCCGTCATATTGTCTCGAAGATTCATGACTTCTGTAGACCGAATTATTTAATTGACTTCTTCGATGACTTGCCGTCTGGTAGGACTATCTGAGCATAGGCCTGTCACAATATCAAGAGTTAGGGCTCCAATGGATTGAATCATGAGACGACAGTAGGGTAGTCTCTGATTCGGGTCGAATTTGGAGGCATTCTCCTTGACGGTATCCAGCACAAAGATAGCCTTTAGTGTGGACGCAGTATGCGCAGTAAAAGCTGCCAAGCTTCTTTTCCAAATAGCCGATCCCTCGAGACTTAAAACAACTCTACCATGTCTAGGAACCTCGAATCCGTAATTCGTGGAAATAAGTGATCATAAACAACAGGTTTCTCTCCTGTTGCGACATTTTCTTCCATTTTCTTTATTTCTTCGCTAAAGTCCCGCTCTGGCATCATAGCCGCAAACTCTCTCATCATCTCCAAATTGTCCGTCGCTGTGCAGCGTTTCGGGGGAGGCTCACTCGCACGAGACCCGGCACAGAAGAATTTGTCTTTTCTAGCTGTTATCATATTAAAGCGCATTTTATCGTCCAGCAATATTTTTAAGAGATCGAATTCATTCTCGTAACGTAGGGCCTTACTCAATACAGCTTCAATCCACAATATTACAGAATTTGGATCCAGTGAGTAATCGATGTGTTCCAGATCTGTCTTCAAACTAACGAATTTCTCGATCTTATGCCCAACATAGTAACCATTTTTGGTGAAATAAGAGAATTTGGAATACCCTTGAGGTCTACAATTGTATTGGCCACGGTTAGGTCCAAATCGTCCTCACTTTCGCTATCAGATGAGACATCCGTGGAATGAGTCATATTACTTCGCTAACTTCTCAATCCTCTTTAGAGCTTTTAGGACTCGTTATCAGATGACACTGACAATGAGCGGGTACTCTATATTGTCCTGACAGTCAATATCTAGTCTAAACCAACTTGGAAATAGGATCCTAACACGAACCACCTGAATGGGATAATCTAAAGAGCGATAGCTCTTCACCGTCCCTTTTAGCTATCGAATGAGCAGCCTTGATCCAACATTCTGAATGAGAAATGCAATTTCCGATGTGTCGTTTATTTATTTCTCGTACAGCCTTACAGCAACTCCACACTTCAGTTACCAGCTGTCTCTAAGACTCTCGTAAAGACAGTATAGAAGACACTATTAAAGAAACTATTGAAGGCAGGGACTAGTGAAGACACTGGAGAGGACGCACTGACTGGTAGAGCGGGTACTTTACGGTCAAGTTCACTGTTGTATCTTCTATTCCAAGGGAGGTTTGCCCCTATATCGAGAAAGTCTCCTGGGCTTGAATAGTATCGGTGACTATGGATTTACTCAAAATATCCCATTCCTATGTAAATAGGATGGTGGCTGGAGACGCAAAGTCCAAGGTCAAAGTGCTGTTATTGGACGCCGAAACCACATCTATCATTTCAATGTTCACGACTCAATCTCTGTTGCTCCAACACAACATCTACTTGATTGATCGGTTAGATAACGATAACCGAGACAAAATGATGCATTTGGAGTGCCTGGTGTTTGTCCGACCCACGCCGGACTCGATTATGGCTCTGATCGACGAGCTGCGGTCGCCCAAATACTCCTCGTACCAGCTATATTTCAGCAACGTTGTGCGCAAGTCCGATTTAGAACGACTGGCCGAAGCGGACGACCACGAACTGGTGGGCCGCGTCCAGGAGATGTTTGCAGACTACCTCGTGATCAACCAGGACCTGTATTCATTCAATCTGTCCTCAATTTACGGTGCCACCGCTGACTCTTGGAACTCTGCTGCACTTAACCGCGCCGTTCAGGGCCTGTTTGGGCTAATCGTGTCGCTGAAGCAGAAACCGCTCATTCGGTTCCAAAAAAACTCGACCCTATGCAAGAAGCTGGCAGCCGAAATCGTCTACAACACTTCCCAGGAATCGCAATTGTGTGATTTCCGTACTCCCGACACCCCGCCAATCCTGCTACTGCTGGATCGCAAAAACGACCCGATTACCCCTCTCCTGACCCCCTGGACGTACCAGGCCATGGTCCATCATATTCTCGGCATTGTAAACAACCGGGTCGACCTGGCGACGGTGCCAGACGTGCCGGCAGAAATGAAAGAGATTGTGCTGTCGGCCGACCAGGACCCGTTCTTCAAAAAGACAATGTATCTCAACTTTGGTGACCTCGGTGCTAGCATTAAGGACTACGTGTCGCACTACCAGGCACGCACAAAGTCCAATTCGACCCTGGAATCAATTGCAGATATGAAACGGTTTATAGAAGACTACCCCGAGTTTCGCAAGCTGTCAGGCAACGTGTCCAAGCACGTTACAGTGGTCAACGAGCTCTCGCGACGGGTGTCTGAGCACGGGCTGCTCCAGGTTTCTGAGCTGGAGCAGAGCCTAGCATGCAACGACTCTCATAATACCGACCTCAAGTCGCTCCGCGAGATTTTGAATCTCCCCACCGTCACTGATGCATCCAAAGTGCGACTAATCGCCCTTTACGCACTACGGTACCAACATCACCCCGCCAATTCCATTTCCTCGTTAGTCCAGGCTCTCCCTCCGTCCCAGGCCGCCGTGGTCACGGGCCTGATATCGCGATACGCCGGATCCCAGCATCGGCTGGAGAACCTGTACGGGTCGGAGTCGTTCTTTGCTCGCGCCCAGTCCGGGTTTAAGGGCCTCAAGGGCGTCGAGAACGTCTACACTCAGCATTCCCCGCTCCTGCATCGTACTTTGACGTCGTTAGTCAAGGGCAAACTCAAGCGATCGGCTTATCCCTTTTTTGACGACGGCCATTTGCCCAATTGGACTCATGCCGAAGAGCCCTCAGAGCGGCCCCAAGATATTGTGGTTTTTGTAGTAGGGGGACTGACATATGAAGAGGCGAGATTAGTAGCAGAGATGAACGCTACCACCAAGGGGGTCCGTATCATTATTGGGGGGACTGGTGTGGTTAGCGCCGAGACATTCTGGGATGGTTTAGGACATGCGATTGGAACTTGGAGCTGAGCAAGCAGGTGGCGCAGCAAGGGAGCAAAGTGAGCTTGCGATATCATTATGAATATTTGGCGATTATTGAGTGAAGCTCCTTGTCACAGTATAAATATTGGGCAGTTAGCAGGTGAAGCAAGCTTGTGATGCCCATATCAGAATTGAGCTCAAGCAGGGCTCCTTGGGAGCATAGGAGCAAGTATCAATTGAATGAGAGATTATTATCTCGATGCGCGGAATCGATCGGACGCAGTCATGCCGCTCAACCGCTAGACGCTGAACTGCCCAAATGATTCCTCAAAAACAACCAGCTTCTTTGCAACCCCATCGACCGCCTCCACGTTGCTATCGTACGTATCAAATAGCCCAAAAGATTGCACCTTTGGCGGGTCTTCTGACTCTGCGATCAACATGTCCCGTCGCTGTTCCCGCAATTCGATCAATTGCTTGCGCTCTTCATGTTCTAATGCCAAATCCTGCTTTGTGCGAGTGACAAACTCCAGAATTGCCGCGACTCGACGCTGCAAGTCATTCATGGTCGACCGTGGCGGTGGAATCCGTGGCTTGGAATTCTGCTCTTTAGCGTCTTCGGCGGCTGCTTTTGGCACCTTTCGCGTCCGCTGCCGCTTCTTGGGGTGCTTGGGTGTGTCGGCTGCCGAAGCGTCTTCCTCGCTGTGTTTTCGCGATCGCGCTCGCCGAGGCGTCGACAGTCCTGCGTCTGACGCTCCAGCATCGGACGCAGCCGAAGTCGCTGACGGGGCTTCAGTCGAGTGAAGAATGCCAGAAATCGCGGGCGACCGCCGCCTTTTGCGCTCTTCGCGATCGAACGGGTCTGAAACGTCTTCGGCAGCGCCATTACCAGCTCGCGGCGTACCTGCCGACTCATCACCATAATCATTAGACAATTTGTCCTTCACCGAAGCAAACTCTTTGGCCCCACCGTCACCATCGGTATCGCCAGTATCGGCGCCATTTCCTACTCGACTCTTGCCGGCATCCCTCGCTCTGATCTCCGCCTTCACGTCTTCTTTATATTCATCCCTGGTCCTAGGGGGCATGTTAGTATCGTCTGCAGAGTGGTCGTCTTGGCCCTTGGACTCCTCCAGCACTCGTTTCAGCGTCTCCTCGTACTCGGCATCACGCGAGTTCATTGTGCGCCGTCGATTCTCTCGAGTCGCTCGTTCGGCTCTTTCGGCGGCCGCTGCTCCCCGCTCAGGGCGCTCTTTCGGCGGCGTCCTCGTCGACGTCGCTTCATACTGTCGCTGTTCCTTAGGCACTCCCTTAGGGTAATAAGTGGACGTCCTTCCAGTGGGCCGGACCACAATGAGATGCCGTTCAGGACGACACTTTTCGCAGTAGTAGACGTCTGGAACTTCGTCTTCAGACATAAACCCCACGCAGTACCCATGCTGCCATACCTGGCATGAATCGCACTGGATGAACAGACCGGGATCAATAGAATCACCCGCATGCTTCAGCACGCTGGGATGAAGTTCCTGGTGACCACAAATACATCGCGTCACTTCGCCAGGTTCATCATCGTCCTCTTCCATTTCTGCGGTATCAATCTCTGGCTCTTCAGCATCCAGACCTGACGTCTCCTCGTCGTCTTTTCTTCTACGGCGACGGGGATCGCGAGATCTTCTAGCCGGCATCGACACAGGGAGGAGAGAAGCGAGGGTTATGAGGTGAACAGACGAAGGCGACGATACAAGCCAGTCCTTCGGTGGCGGTCCTAATAGTCTCGAGACAGTGGGAAGGTAATTCTTCAGTGATTTTGGCAATTTTGGGGAATCGGGAGGGGCTTTGATTGATCCGATAAAGATTTAGCCGCACCGATCGGGATCCACGAACTATACGCTACCTATCGACGGACAATTGGCCAGCTTCCAACTAGCCAGCTCCCTTTCTTAATTGTAATAAGTTATGCACGTTATATACTGGATCAGTTACCAATGCTTCAGCTGGCCACAATTATTGCACTTCTACTGGCCAATTGCTGCTTCTGTTCTACTGGTGTACTTGGCTGCGGCGACACTGTCGCTCTAGTTCACCTTCTTGATTTCCTTAGGATCCTTGTCCTTGTTTTTATCGGTTTTGGGCTTGATGAGATCAAACGAGCACAACAGGTCCTTTGTGACCGACATGACTGCTCCCCAATTGCCAAATTCGCCACAGTAATTTGGAGCCGAAAACACCGTCACCAGCTTGCGCTTGTCGAAAAACTCGTACCCGTCTTCGACCACCATGTGGCCACGGCAAATGAGATCAAACCCAAAGTTCTTGCAGAATTTGTCTACAACCGCAGCGCCAAAGCAGTACGACACTCCTCGGTCGTTTTCGCCCCAATTGTGCACCGCGGGGTCCGGGTCGGACCATAGCAAGTCCGAGATGAGCCCGGTGTCGGGTACATCAGTGGGGCGTTGAATGGCATTGATGTCGTCCAGCGACTTCAGGTGCGGGGACAGACCGCCGTGGACACAAAAGATTTTGCCGCCAATGGTCGCGGCAATGGGGAGGGTGTTGAACACGTCGACAATTGCCTTCCATACCTTGACAGACATTCGTCGCTTGCACTCGTCGTAAAAGCCGTAGACTTTAGTGACGGAGGCCGACTCGTGGTTGCCTCGAAGCAAAAACACGTTCTCGGGATATTTGATTTTCAGGCACATGAGCATCATGATTGTCTCCAGAGACTGCTTGCCGCGGTCCACGTAGTCGCCCAAAAAAAGGTAATTCGACTTCGGGGGCAGCCCGCACAAGTCGAAAATCTTCATGAGGTCCGAGTACTGGCCATGGACATCGCCTACGACGCGCACAGGCGTGCCTAGCTCTAGAAACACCGGCTGGGACATGAACACCGCGGTCGCCGCTTCACAGACTGCCTTGATTTCGGAAGCCGACAGGCAAAACTCGCGCTGGCGGGACCGCGATCGACCCACATCTGTCAGCCGCTGGAGATAGTCGTTTATGGCTGGGGGTCTGCGTCTCGACGACGACGACTTGGATTTGCCTCTACTGCCACCGCCCGAACCGTCGCTGCTGCCAGACGGGCCCTCCATCGAGGACTGCGACGAGTACGACGACTGCTGCGACGGGGACGAGCCCCCCGTGGACACTGATGATAGAGAGAGTGCCGCGATGCCTAGTTCAGCGCCGGTCGCCGACACATTAGAAGCGCTGGCGACGGGGGTTGATTTTGTGATTGTAATTGGCGGCGTATTTTGGAATCGAGTTTTGGGTGCAGGCGACGCCGCTACCGCAGCAGACCCACCTGAAGCCACTGACACTGAAGCCGACGCTGGAGCTCCTGGAGCGCTCCGTAAACCCTGAGGTGGTTGCCCAGGCTGACCAGGCAGACCTGGCTGAGAGTGGCCAGATCGAGTCCTGACGTGGGGTGACTCCTTTTGCAACTGTCGCTGCTGCTGCTGGTAGGCCTGTGGCGTCTGCTGAGCCTGCTGAGGCTCTTTGAGTGGCGGCGACCGGTCCTTGCGCCACCGCTTCTTTTGTTTGGTGCTATCGTTGGTACCAGCGGTACTCAGAATCTGGTCGAAAGTAGCGAAGTCTTGATGGGGCTTTCTCCAAGCACCTATACTACTACTGGGGTCATCGCCGCCGTCCTCTGTCTCTACAGAAACGCCGGCCAGCGAACCAGGTGTCACAGTATTGATGGGGGCATCTTTAGACGGAGAGTTGCCCATGGGCATTGATAGACAGT
>PPJJ03000060.1:0-88738 GCA_003705735.3 Blastobotrys peoriensis | reverse complement strand
TCTTCCACCAGTCCTCATACTCGTATACATCACAAGCAGTGAACAAGACGTCCAATTGCTCAAGAATTCGGTTGTCGCCAGCTGAATTATCCAGAATCATCTTCACAATAACCTCACCCATTTGATCTCTTGCGCTCACCACATGACCCTGCAGGATCATGTTCCTAAAATCGGGGATCGCGTTGTCTTCAGTTACCTTAGTCACTTCGTCCATATCCAAGTCGGCAGCTGAGTTCGTAGTAGACGACTGCGCCAGGGTCTGCGACCGTGACGCCAATTGGGGTTCCAACTGCTGCTGCTGCTCGGGCGCAACTTCGGTGTCGGTTCTCGCCGCTTCTGCTGCGGCCCGCTTTTCAGGATCTAATAGCGCCTCAACATCCAATTCCTGCTTGGCAGCTACCTTCTCCTGTTTCATACGCTTTGTGGCTTCCTTGACTGAAATGACTCGCTGAACGTCGAGGACTTTGGCAAGCTTGTCCAATGTTGGCTTAGCTGGGTCGACGATCGACTCTGGTGGAAACTGGTTCACGGTAAGAATTGGCAGCATATCTGGAATCACCGGCTCCCCTTGAATTGCGGACGCCTTGATAGCATGCCGAATCTGGTGAACTGTGGGGTTGAAGGAGTGCTCAAGATATGGGAACTCGACATTCTCCCAGGTCTGTGGGTCGTCTTCGTTCTGGAGGGTGTATATGGCGCTGGCATCGAATGCGTCGACATAATTGCCCATCAGCACGTCCATCTCTTCCGACGGAATGATTCGGGCGCCTTCCTTGGACTTGCGGTCAATTGTGGCCCCTGAGATGGTGCGGGGCTCAAGGAGTGACGGGAACTCAAGGTCTCGGACATCTTCAGCATACGGCAATTCACATAAGCTGAGGCCCTCTACCGTACCCTTGACGAAATATGGACTCAGCAGCACCGGAACCGGGTGCTGACGGGCTCCTTTCTTGGTATATCGGGCCACTGCCCTCATATCAACCTCATACATTGCCCGCGCCAGACTGGACAGCGCTATGGCTGCGGATTTATTGTTTCGCTGGGGTACCACAAAGTCGGTCTCTGACATGAGGTACCATTGAGGCACTGGTTCGACAAATGAAATAATCTTGAGACCTGGCTCGTCTGACGGATCACGGTCAGCCATATAATTTGCCTCGTCATGTGCTGACAGGGGCAGGATTTCAGACCCGTATAAAAACGCACGCTCAGTGTCATGCTCGCTCACAGATTGTTGGTCATCATAGTCGACTTGAGAGTTGGCGCCGTCTTGATGGCCAGTCCCCTCAACTCCGGGGTAAACAAAATAGTCACGAACCTCAACAACCTCCCGGGGATTTCGCTGACTATCAAACGCGTACTTTTGGGCATGAGGCGTCGGCTCTTTCTTTGTATGCGAATACAGCTCAATCGCAATTGACATTGCCTGCTGAGAGTCCACCAATCTCGGATCGCCTAAAGTCAAGAACCCTTGAAGTTTACACAATGGTTTGACCTGGCGAATTGGAGGATATGAAAGTGCAGAGTACACCTCGTCATAAGACACAAGCAAGCACCGGTCATTATCGTTTTCGACGCGGCCTGCAATTGGCTCCGCCTTGTTGAGCTGCACATATAACTCCTCAGCAATTTTCAAGTTTTTGGCTCGATTTTGGACTTGTTCATCGTTGGGGTTGGGCCAAGTCACACCAAGACCATGTCTTGAGTCCGGAAAATCGGCACCAAACAGCTTAAGAGCAATATCGTTTTCCACTAGCATACGCTTCAGGTCGTTGAGAAATGTAGACGTCACATTGGATTTACCAGTAAAATTCGACAGCACCACGAGGTTCTTGCGATATTTCAGCTTTTTAGTGAATCTCACCATTCCATCAGCGCCATTGAAAATCGATTGAAATACTAGTTAGCCACCGCATGAAAGCGTTCACAATTCAATCGAGGCCCAGACCCAGGCTCAGACCCCATCTAGCCACTTACTATCTCCTTCATCAGAGTCGTACGTATGGACTTGAGTTCGCAATGCTTCAAACGCCTCGTTGGAATATGGCTGAAACGAGAGAGCCACCTTCTCAGCAGTAACCCTAACATCCTTATTCTCGTCGCTAGTGGGCTCCGGCAGTACTCTTTCAAAATTAGCACTCTCAAGATCTAGTTAGACCGTGGCCCCAACTCGGTGATTCGAAACTTACTATCGGTTCGGGCCGCAAGCACGGAAACAAAGTCAGTCTTTTTCTTCTCCAGCATCTTCTCAGCAATAGTTTCGTACAAATAAGTACTCATCCATTCCAGATCGGTGATTTTTCGGGATTGGTACTTTTCGCCCATGGATGATCCGAGATCAATGATAAAGAGCGTCGCCTAGTTAGATCAGTTCACAACAACACCAGTAAGGCCAGAACTCACAAGTTTTTCCGCCATTTTGACATTAGATCAATAGCGAGCGTTAGTTGAAGCGCGAAGGCAGAAGTTTGTTAGTATCGGGTGGTTGTGGCTACGGGGAATGAAATATGTGTTGCTGCGGATGATAAGTCGAGGCACCAGGGGAAGCCGCGCCTAATTACCACGCGAAACACGCGTCACGCGACGGCAGAGAGTTTAGGTTTCGACTGCCCCATAGGGCAAAAACAAGAGAGAAAATGTGCGGGTCAGGGACAAGTTAGGTAGCGGGAATCATTATGTGCTTTTCCCGCGAGATTATGGCCTTTTTGGGCCGAATTGGCGCACTCGAGCTGAGGAGCCGCTTGTCTCTGCTGACTAACGATAAGGCAATTCTTATTTGCGATAGAGAAAAGCTGACTCACTATCTGCATGGAAGCTATCAAATGCCGCCAGTACTGTGACGGCAGAGAGCCAGAGGACAGGGAATTTAGAATATTGAAATTGAGTTTGAACTGGTCGCAGAGCGGTATAAGATGACCCCAACTGTTCTACTCGAATGATAGCCACCGTATCGGCTTCATCTAATTCTGTTTCAGGTTAAAGTTGGTCTCGGTACAAGGCAGTGCTAACCTAAAGCCAATCCAGACATTTCGGTATATATCTCAGACGACAATGATCCGTTGACCATTCCGCTTGTCAGCACGCCAATGATCAAAAACAATTCAAGTCTCCGGCTTTTGGAGCTTGCCCAACCAGATTACGGCTCCATCAATCGACCGAATCGTAAGTACCAGGCACAGTTGTGAGGTAAAACTACAAAAAGTGCTGTGGGACTAACTAGATTTTTGGAAGACCATTGAGTTTCTGATCAAGATTCGAGACCAAGTCTTTAATCAGGTTGTTCGAGCAATCTCGGTTGTTGCAAGCTTCCGGGATTTGACTGACCTCGACGCCGCCGTCCCATTATTGGGCCAATTGAGAGACCAGCCTGCAGCAGCAGTTGTCTAGCGCACTGTAATATTGAAGGGCTCGAACACTTTGGCTGTGCTACGCTAGTTTTACAGAAAGACTTAGAATTGGGCCACCCCTAAGTGTTCTGGCTTGGGAAGAACATGTCTGCAATTACAGTGACTCCTGTTGGCCATTGCCATCCGTTCATGTGGTAGCACTAGAAGGGAATGGTATCTCCATTATAGTTGACAAGCTGACCGCTGTACTTTTTGGCGGCGTCAACAACCGCAATGATCCCTCTGGCACTAGTATCGACATCAATCATATCCATTTCTACCCCATTCTCTTTGGTTGTGCGCTTGCCTAGCCCCGTTGCAACGACACCAGGGTGAATCGCAACTGCCGAAATGCCAGGGCCACTCTTGGCCGCTTCCGGTCCATACAGGGTAGCAATTTTGCGGGTGACAAGGTTCAAGCCTGCCTTTGACGCTGAATACCCCGGAGTCATGTCAATAGGAGGCCCTTGCCCAATCGACCCCAATGCTGAAGAAATGGTGATAAAACTGCCCCCAGAACTGGCCAGTAGCTTGTATGTCTGCTGGAACAACACAATTGGACCACCAATATTTAGCTCGGCCAATTCGCCAATCGTCTTTGGTGTTACCGTCAGCACCGATAAGTCATTACTAGACGAGCTACCAGCGTTTGCAATCACTACATCCACCTTATCATGATTCTTTGCAATTGTGTCTGCTACTGCCTTTGCATCTTCTACCGACCCTGATCGGAGCAGTACAGGAACCACTGAGCCATTATGAGCCTTGACAACTGCTTTGAACTCTTCAGTGGTATCGTGTAGATTTCTTACCCCCGCATAGATTTTAGCATTTGGTCTACCAGCAAGGTTATCAACCAGGCCGAGTCCAATGCCCCGGTTTGTACCTGAAATCAAATACACAGTCATGTCAGGCCAGCGTAAAGTCTATTCCAGCAGTAGTATAAGTGTTGTAACAGAAATTCATGTAGCAGATATGGAGCTTTTATATGTTTGCGAACTATTAAGGCGAGCTAGCGGCCCCAGTCGATGACGTTCCCGCTCTTTTGCTACCCGCCGCCTGAGACTGTCCAGGCGCCTGAATTAGGACAGGGCGGATTCGGAGCCGAAGACCATTGCAAAGGACTGAGACAGGCAGTTCAGTCAGAAGTCAAGCACAAGTCAAGACATGATACAACTCCAAGGACTCGGCTAAAAACTACTATCTGTAGCACTAGTATGAAAACCTGGGTTTGAGCACAATATATTACTAGCTACTAAGCTTTGCTAACTGCTTATCGCTAGAGCCACTGGTTACCAATCGTCTTCATCATCACTTCTATGAGCATGAGATCGCGCCCGGAGCGCCTCTGCTAGACCTCCCGCCAACTTGTTATCTCCCTCCTTCTTCTGCTTCAATGCCTCTACAAGCCCAGACGCCAGATTGGAATTCGACGACGATGCGGATAAACCGTCACCACCGGCAGGAGGCTGCAAATTGACTGACGACCCCCCTTGCGACGATGAATTGTAGCCTGAGAGAGCCGATGGCTTTGGCTTCTTTGGCGGCGTAGGTGGTGGCGGCTTCTTCTTTGCAGCCGGTGCCGGGGGCTTGATTTCCTCCACATAGGCAGTGGGGGTCCATCCACTCTGGCTGCCGTCAGTTCGCTTGGCGAGCATCCACCCGTTGGCCTCTTTCTGAACCACAATGATAATCTCGTTTTTGGAGATAGAGAGCTCGTTGGGACTCGTGGCTGCATAGTCGTAAAGCGCCTTTGCAGTTGGCTCCGCCGGAGGAGCAGCTGGCGGCGGCGTAGCGACCACAATTGGCGGAGCTGGTGGCGGCGCTTTGGTTCCAGAGCGAGTAGCGGCAGCGGCAGCCGACTGAGCAGCAGAATGAGCACTCGATTGGGCAGGAGCAGCCCTGTGAGAGTGAAGCGCGCCGCTTGCTGCGGCAGCGGCACCTGCAGCTCCGGCCGCGTTAACGCCGCCATGACCACCGGCGGGTTGCAAGGCCGCTGGCGGAGCTGGGATCTCAGCTTGTGCGTTGTTTGGCAAAGGTTGGGCGGGCGGAGGAGCCTTCTGTCGCACGGGCTGGCGCCGGGCAGGAGTAGTTCGCCTGGCCTTGCTAGCGCCGCCATTGGCCGATTGGGGCTTCGGCTTCGGCTTTGGAACCGGCGCAGACACTGAATTGGCAGGCTCGCCGGGAGGAACTCGCACGGTACCGCTCTTGTACACATCGTCTCGAGGCACGGTCTGATCCTTTTGGAACTTGATGACAGTGGGCTTACCGGGCTTCTTGTTGTACGAGATCGTAGCATCCACCTTGACCGGGACATTTAGGTACGACACCAGCTCGGTCTTGAACTGACACCACAAGAATGGGTCTGGCTCGGTGTTGGACCCAATTGACAGGCCAAACCAGTCGTCGCGCAGGCTTGACATGGACACTTCGCGGATAGACGACACCGCAATTGCTCGCTCAACCGCATACGTCACCTGGCGATTAACCACCTGCTCATGGATGACGAACAGCTTTGCCTGGGTCAGCACAAACAAGCGCTCCACGCGGACAGAGGACCGGCCAAACTTGGCAAACAGGATCTCGCCTCGGCCAGAGAACTTGACCACATCATTGATGCCCACGGACTTTTTAATAAACGACCCAAACCCGGTCTTGGAGTTCATGCCTAGATAGTCACCCCAGAATCGTCGGTATCCTAGTAACGAGAACCGCCGTCGTTCCTTGCGATTGGCCAGAATGGCGTGGCCCCGCTCTCGTCTGTCTACGTACTTTTTGCTGCCCTTGATTTCCCGCCAGAACCGTTGGATTCGTGTCGCCATGTCTGCCTTGTACTTGAGATGCGCTCGCCACGCCCGCTGGATGCGTGCAGCCATATTGTGCCAGTACATGTCACGCATATGCTCTAGCGCAAACAGGGTTTCAGGGGTCTTGATAAAAACCTTGGACACACCCATTTGGAATTCAGACGCCGGGATGTTTGTATCTCGCAAAATCTGCTGAGTCGCAGCGGGAGCATCGCCGGACCAAATATAGTCACCGGCATACGACGTCTTTGGTGACAGCAGATAGAATCGCTCGGTGAACTTGTCAAAGGTCTGTCTGTACGCGAACCCGGCGCGACGAATCCGCACATTCTCTTGTAATCCAAGGTATTTCACCTGATGCAGCACCGCCTTTTGGTCATATTCGGACGGCGACCGGTTCTGGTTAGGCTTGATCGTACGAATATACGACGGCTCAGCCAACGACAGCGTGTGCATGAGCGCATTAGCAGACTGCTTGATCTTGTCCGAGGCAGTTGGAGGTCGCCTTCGCGAGTCGGTGTCTACCTGCTCAGGGAACAGAGTTGTTAGGAACTGGTTCTTGGACTGTGACATCAGAATCAAGATATCCTTGAGCAGCTGGTCCTTATTCTTGTCAGTCATGCCCTTGATGTCATAGGTCACGTCTCCAGCATAGTGCTTAATCACAAATTTGACCTGGCGCTTCTGGAAATGAGGGTTCGAGGACAGCATCTCCAGTTTCATGGCAAAGTTTTGGTCAGCAGCCTCGGGATCCGCGTGCGCGGTCGCCACGGCATCATTTAGTACCGAGAAGATACCTGGTGGGCGTCGCTCTTCAATCAAATCGCACACAATTTTGTTGTTAAAGTACTTGATGGGGGTCCACTGAATTTGTTCCCGCACATACTCCTCCTGCTCGGTCTTGAGAGTGAGTTCGATAAAGATCTGCTGCAACTTCTCGTTGACATAGTTGATACAGATTTGCTCAAACGAGTTGTTTTCGAAAATCTCAAACCCGTAGATATCGAGAATTCCCACAGTCTTTTCGGCTCCTTGCTCCTGCGACTTGAGCGACTGGTTAACACGATCCACAATCCAGTCAAACAGGTTGTTGTAGATTGCCTTTGCCAGGGCGTCCCTGACCGCCGTGGCTTGAACTGGGTTTAAGGGAGACTCATACACAGACCCTCGGCGACCTCCACGAGATGTCTCCACCACTCGAAGGGTCAGCGCCTTCTCTACAGCAGCAGCATCAACGTCCAGCAAGTACGCGACAAAGTTAGGAACGCTTTCATCGCGAATTTGGGCATTACCCTCCTGGTTTTCGGCGAATGAAATGTTACCAATCCACAGAATGGCCGTTAGCAGTCGGAAGATCTGGTCCTGCTCTGCTTGGCCGAGACCAATAACCTGCATTGCCTGCAAAGTGGCCTTGAAATCGGCCACATCGTCAATCGAGCTCACCGAGGTGCAGTTTGACGCCGACGTATACAAATACGACTCGGGCCCTTGGATACCAAACAGCTGGCGCTGATTTTCAGTCGCGCCCTTCGTGAATTGGTAGAAAATGTGGAAATTCCGCTCGTTTTTGATCTGGCCCACCACCCGCGCCTTCTCCAGCAGGTAGTTTGTGATATTGGCTCCAACTGGCTCGCCCTGGCGATTGAATAAGATCTCCAAGTATTTTCCATGTCGAGACGAATTGTCGTTTCGCAGCGTCTTTGCACATCCGAATGATTCCAGCAGCGGGTTTGTTGCCAGCACCATGTCTTTGATTTTTTGAATACCCGCCGAACTCTCCCCTGATACTGAAGCAATGTACTGCATAATCCGCTTTGCTGCCTCCGTCTTGCCCGCACCGGATTCACCCGAAATGATCACACACTGATTCTCGTGATATGACTTCATGTTATAGTACATTGACTCGGCGATGGCAAACACGTGAGGAGGAACCTCCAACCGGTTCTTGCCTCGATACGACTGCAGGACAGCATCAGTGTAGATACCCAAGTCGCGAAACGGGTTAACTGATATCAGTACGTGACCAATGTACGTATAGATCACGCCTGCTCCGAACCGCTTGCTGAGATTGTCGTTAATAGACTCGTCCGAGATCTGGGACAACAGCGTCAAATCTGACACCCCCACTTCCTTCTTTTTGGACGTATCAAAAGTCGCCTTTTTGATTCCTCGCTTGGTGGGGGGCTCCTTAGCGCCGCCCTGCGCCTTTCTCCCTGCTCTCTTCGTAATCGCCATCCCGCTAGCACGCTAAGGCGACAACAGTTAGGAGGCAGATTGTGAGATTGTGGAAAGTGAAATTGGGGTTCCACGTTTGGTGTCGCTTCTTGAATGACGCGGCTGCCGGCCGGCCCGAGTGGCAGTGTGGGGAGGAAGGCAGTGTGCATGTGGCGGTGCGAGCGACGGCAGCGAGGAAACGAAGTGGGAATAGGAGGACGGAAGACACAGCTAGCAGTTGGCAGCATTACATTAAGTAGCGATTGGCACTGGTATGAGTATCTCATTATGGGCCATGCGGCAGTACTTTTGAGGCTCATGAGGCACGAGTGGCGGTAGACGAGGTGGAGATGGGAACCGCAAGCTGGGAACGTGGCAGTGCAATCACCGTCTGACAAGAACAGTGCATACAAGCGCCGGCGACCACAAAGCGTGATACTGAGGAGGCTGAGCGCTAGTGCGATCTCTGCTGCGTCAGCACACTGCAGTTTCGCATAATTTTTACGAAGGTTGCGACAATTCTTGAGTATCACAAAAATGCTGTGAAGCAGACCTGCACTGTGGTAGTGCATTATAGAAGTGGTCAAGGCACTGCCACCAAAGGTTGTGTCTGGAAAACCATCTCCTAAGCCAATGTGAAGTCAATGTGAATCCTAAATCAATATTAGTATACATATAATCTAGCTTAACTTGTATTTTAGCCAACTGCCTTCTCAACATGCTCGACTTCCTCCTTGTCATGAGTGCCAATATTGGCATCGTAGTCGAAATGATACAATTCAGGCAACGACTCCCCCTTCTTGCGGAGAATATACTTTCGAGTCCACCACGGAAGTGCAGTGAACAATTGGTACCGAGCATGGGTACGAGTGGGCACTGCAAACACATAGTCGAGTTCTTCCAGCGACCGCTGCTTTGTTTCAGGCAAAAACAAAAAGATGAGTACAAACGCGACCAAATTGAGCCCGGCATAGAATCCAAACACACCCTCAGGCTTGAGCGCAATCAGCATTCGCGGTAATGTAATAGACAGTACTGCCGCCCAGAAGAAGCAGGTAGCCACTGCCCACGACATGCCTACTTCACGATGCGACAGCGGGAACACTTCGGCCGAGTAAGCAAACGGCACGGGTCCCTCTCCGGGGGAGTAGAATGCACAGAACAAGAACACAAATAGCGACACCAGACCAATGTGAGCCCGGCTGGACTGGGGAATAAAGTAGCAGAACCCAGCTGCGAGCAGCGTCCAGCACATGTTGGGGAACGTAAACAGCAGCAGTGCACGGCGACCATAAGTATCAATTGTCCACACTGCGGGCCACGCAAACGTGAAATTGACCAGTCCGAATCCCCACGATGCCAGCAATGCCGTCTTCTCGTCGAATCCGGCGTTGACAAAGATGGTAGACGAGTAGAACGCAATGATATTGATTCCGCACATTTGCTGGGCAATCATTACAATTCCAGAAGCCTGGGTAGCGCGTCTCACTCGAGGGATTGTGAAGATTTCGTAGAATCGGGTGAAGAAATTGCCAGAACTGTTGCCATGCTTCTCCTTGATTGCCTCCTCGGCCCGCAGCTGCACGTCGATGTAGTACAGGTCGCGAGCAGCCTGGAGGGGACTGTTACGGAGCCTTAGCAGTGACTTGTAGGCATCTCGGTACCGCAGCTTGGTCATAAGCCATCGCGGAGACTCAGGGCACATGAAGATGAACAGCACAAGAGGAACGGCAGGGATGAAGGCAGACCCAAACTGAAGTCGCCAGGCAATCTTTCCAGTGTCACGAACTGCGAGGTTGGCCGACACCCCCAAAAAGATGCCAAACGCCGTCCACAATTGCCAACTCATCACCAGTCCTCCACGAATATTGGCGGGCGCGTTCTCGGCAGCAAATACCGGCACCGTCACCGCCTTTAGTCCCATGCCTATGCCCAGCAAGATTCTGCACGCAAACAATTGCCCCCATTTCTGGGTAAACGCAGAGCCAATTGGAGCCAAGAGCGAAAACAACGCCGAGACGAAGATGGTGACGCGACGGCCAAACATCCTATTGAGGGGATCAGAAAGCCAGCAGGAAATGAACGAAATTGACAGATATGGGGCAGCATTGACGACCCCGACAATCCATGAGTTTCTCTCACAGGTCGCCGGGTTCTTGGTGCAGTCATCAGAGATGCCCATTGCCTCGGGAAACGCGAGGTTAGCACCATTGGATCCTTCCTGGTCCCATCCTTGAATCGCAGACGCGACCGAACACAAGATGATGGTCAAGTACAAGGTTCGAGGCTGGCTCCACCGATGCTTCTCTTCATTACGAAGGATATCCTTCTGGTCTTCGGACAGCTCTGGGATTTCCTCAAATAGCAGTGGGTTTTGTGCTACCAGCGCTCCTGATTTGAGATCGGGGAGAATATCCTCGAGGTCATGTTTGCGGGAAAACTCCTCGACATCTCCTATCAACTCTTCCTTGGACCATCCTACCAATGGGTTCTTGATGATACCACCCTTGTTCTGAGAGAACAATTCCTTATCAGTCTTTGGCAGGTCGATATGGGCCAAGTCGCCCTTTTTCTCAACGTCCATTGCCGCTAAAGTGAGGGATCGAGGGGGATTGGCTTCGGATTTTATGCATTTTGAGGGTGAATTGTGAGGTACGACCTGGGCTAGACTTGGATGCAAGGCGTGGGTGCGGGGTAACCAGGTAGGAGCGTTTCCGATTGGTGCAATCCGGCAAAATCCTGGGCGAGACCGCCCCCCGCAGTCCAATATTACGGAGATCTCATACCAATCTGGCGATTCCGTATATCCGCCCACGATCCACTTAGCTAAAACCAATCACCGCTGCAAAAAATGCGGGGTCGGCCATGGGTAGAACATGGGTGAGACATTCTATGAGACAGCTCAGACTCTAATGAGACATATGTGAGACACCGCTGAGACTACCACAAGGACGCCTGCCAAGCATACCTGCAGGCCCTGCGGATGCAGCGGGACGGGCATAAGGACACAGCACCCCCACAGGACAGGGTAGCACATGGTAGGTCAGGAACACCAGTGGTCTGTAGGGCTAGTGGCATCGGCCAAGGGCGTGGTCCTCAAATCTGGCCTCTGTTATGCCCCAGGGTACTCTGCCCTATCTTTACTGTATTCCCGGCCGGCGTGCCCCGCGGTAGCCGCCTCGACACCGTTGCAAATGTCGGTCCCCCTCCTTGATCCGTTTTGTTCCCCGCCCTCCCAAGTCCGGATTTTTTTTTGTGGACCAACCAACGATGCAGCCCATGTTTTTCCCCGCTTTGAGCTGAAGCGCCTATAATCTCCTCACTCCCTACCTCTGGTGAACGTCGGCCATTGGCTCTAAGGCCGTTGGCGCTGCGTCCACCCAGCATGTACCCCGCCCCCCGCGTCTGCAGCTGCACCAGGTTAGCCGATTTTGACCCCTTTTAATACAACCAAAATTGTGGCCAACCCCATCATTTTTTCCGGGTCTTAGCATTGCCCATCTATCAAACGGCGTGCCCAGGATACGGTATACCACAGACAAGTAGTGACAAATAGCTGTGGGTAGACTCAATGAAACGGCTTTGGATCAGCTATGATACCATGAAGCTGCTATTATACTAAGAGGCAGCTACGAGGTACCCTGCGTTATCATCATTACCACCCCTTCTTTCCTATGCGGCCCATACTTTTATCAGCAACAAGTGACTATCATCTGTATGCGACGCGACTCAGGTGATGATGAGAGGATGGGCCCCAGCGGCTTGGCGCAAATAACCGCACTCGCAATACACCCGCTGATGGCACCTTTGCCACCCAATTGCAATCGCAATTTCATGGGCAAGAAGGTCGAGAATGCGATAGGGTCGAGCATTCGAAGCTCAGGCTGCGCTCTGGGTTGCGCCCGTAGGCTGTCTGGGCCGCCCTTTAGAGTTTGGATCCAAGTATGGCCGCTCTCCTAGGCCTACTGCCCGATCTCCTACCCGCTCACCAACCACATCTTGTGTAGCAGTATGATAAGTACTGCGATTGTCCCACACTGCGACATCATTCTTCCCCCATTGCACTCGCACTTGAAGGTCATGGTTCTCAGACACCAGGGTATTGAAGTATTTGAGGACATCGTCGGACTCGTCGACTGTCAACTCGTTAATATGCGACACAAAGCTGTTTGAGAGGTACAGTGACTTCCACCCTGTGACCGGGTTTGTGCGCACTACTGGGTGGACAGCGTCGAGACTGAGGCCATGATTTTCAGGAGCTCCTCTGCTGGTACGCAGGGTCTTGTTGAGGGCCTTCGCATTGAGCTTGAACCGCTCGGCATTATGATACGCAGTGAGGCCCTCCAGCAGGCGTTTGTATGGCTCACTCAGCCGATTGTACACTTCATAGCCGTCGGCAAACAGGGTGTCGCCGCCGGATTGTGGGGTAGTATGTATTTTGAGCACTGTGTAGTCCGCTGGCACCGGCTCAAAGTTGATGTCTGAGTGCCAGGCCAGGCTCGCCAATTGAGACCGGCGCCCGTACAGTTTTAGGCTCTGAAGAATCTGATTGGAGTCAATTACAGTCACGTCGTCACCAAGCTCTGACCCGGGCCAGGTCGTAGGGTGGATATGAAGCCCAGATGTCGCAGGCTTTCCCGTTGCTTTGCCCAACAAGTCAACCAATTGCTTGAGACCGGCGGCATCAATGGATTGATCTCGAAACACCACGACACCTCGCTGTGAGATTAAGACCGCCAAATCTCGAACCACCGCGGCGCCGTGACCCTCCGAACCTTCTGAGCCTTCCAAATCTGCCTCCGACTGTTGTAACAAGTCACTCAATTGCACCGATTTGAATTCAGTGCCAATCAGCGTCGTGAGGTTTCTTGGGCGGTACTGATCTAGCTTTCCGCTGTATTTGAGAGGCTCTTTAAGCGTATTAGACATTTGGTGAATCGGTTTTCTGTGCCGTAGTTTGAGTCGATACTATAGGTCGATACTATACGTCGATACTATAGGTCGGGTACTATAGGTGATATTTAAGGCGTTACTAGGTGCGGGTCCGGGTGGTGCGGTAGTAGTTTTGCTGTTAGTGTATGTGGTACTGTAGTCTGGGGCTGCTACGATGGTTGTATCGATAGAGTTGCGGCAGGCACCTGGCACCTGTCATGACGTGATTGCGGGATGAACGCGCGGTGAGTGGAGGTGAGTGGAGGTGAAGGTGGAGGGCCCCCAATTGCAGCAAATACCTTAGCGAGATTGATTGGTAATAGGAGGATTGGTGCGGGAGGGGCCAATTGGGATAGAAGTGGGGTTGTCGGTGGCAGGTGATAATTCTGAACTCGTCATTGCTACTTTCTTCATTCCAGGTCCAATCCCGTTATTTCGTTTCTAGTACGCGTATTTCAATTCATTCCTATAATTGTATTTCCAAAAAAATCACAATCATAATCTCATCACTAGTGTTGCTAAATCCTTCTATCTTAGACGGCGCCGATTGAGACGGCATTACTACACTGAGCCAAGCGGAATTTCTCAAGCGGTCTCTTCTTGGGGATCAAAGTATGGCCTCTCACCAAGTGATACCGCTCTGGATCCAATTCGCTCTCCAACTACGTCCAAAGTAGCGGTGTGGAAAAAACTTCGGTTGTCCCAAATGGCAACGTCCCCCTCTTCCCACTTCACTCGGACTTGAATATCATGGTTCTGCGCTACAAGCTTGCGCACGTAATCAATCACCTGCTCAGACTCGTCCACCGTCAGCTCATTGATATACTGGGTGAAGTTGTTCGTCAAGTACACTGACCGCTTGCCTGTGACAGGGTTAGTGCGGATAACTGGGTGGTTGGAGTCTAGCTCGAGGCCCTGGTTGTGAGGAGACCCTCGGTCGGTTCTGAGTTTCTCGCCCAGAGCCTCAGCTTGGATCTTCAAACGGATCCCGGAATGGTACGCCGTCAATCCTTCCAAGAACCGCTTGTACTTGTCGCTGAGGCGATTGTACACTTCATATCCATTGGCCCACAAAGTGTCACCGCCGGACTCCGGTAGGGTCGTCAATTTCAAAATCGCGTAGTCTGAGGGTACCTTTTCAAAGCTGATATCAGAATGCCAGCCTGTAGAAGCCAACTGCGACCTGCGGCCGTAGAATTTTGCGTTGCTTTTGGATTTGGCGGCATTGATTTCAGTCACGTCGTCGCCGAGCTCGCTCGATTCCCAGGTAGTCGGGTGGACATGCAGCCCTGACGACGTGGGCTTGCCCGTGAGAGCGCCCAGTGCCTGAGCCAGCTTCTTTTGGTCTTCTAATTGCAAATTTTGGGCCCGGAAAACGACTACACCTCGGTTTGAGACCAGTACCGCCAAGTCACGAAGTAGAGTCTCAGACTGGGGATCTGTGAGCAATTGGCTCAATTGCACCCCGCGGAACTCAGATCCAGTATGAGTGGTAAGCAATTTGGGTTCATACTGGTCAAGAGACCCAGTGTATTTCAATGGACCCTTTAGGGTGTTCCCCCCACGTTCCAGTACAGTACCAGGCATTGTCAATCGCAGCAAGCAGCAGTCTTGGAAAATGGGCAGCTAGTGTGCACAAACAGGAAAATGGTACTAAGGGTAGGTCGCAATTGTGAGGCTACTCAATTCCAATGCTAACCGAGTATTCCTCAGATTTGAACTCCCACGCAATACACCTCGCTCTTGGGCTTGCTTTGGCTCTTATCCTATATGCTCTTATCGCTATCTCTTGTCTCATTGATACTTGAATGGCGTGCGCAGTCCCTGCATTAAAGCACGTAATTTCATCACCAAACCGAAAATCTGGAGCTGCAGCTCAGCTGTAGACCCTGTAGACGGTGTATAAGCCAGATTGATACTGGGCATAAATGAACGTGGCACGTCCCACATCTACAGTGGCATATTTCAAATCAGCTATCGGACCCCGTAGGCCAATCAGAGGTAGTACGTAACGAAGACAATGTCGGAGTTAACAACGGAAGCGTCGAGACAAGATGAAGCTGGGATTCAGTATATATCTAGCTAGAGCTCTACAAGACCACAGCACCGAGTGCAGCCATAGCGACTACGGTATTTGGTTTATACATCAAGTGGCTCATAAGTAACTAATCCCGATAGCAGTAATTGCAACGCCGGTAATGTCGTCGATTCATGAAGTTGCGGTCGAGGACCCTCAAGATGACCCCAAAAGCGTTCCCGTATTGGAAAATTTGGTCCCTGCTGGGACAGATGCAGTGTTTGAAGAGAAAGCTATCCTCGTGAATCGCGCAATTCAAGAAATTGGTATGGGAAGGTACCAATGGAAACTGTTCTTCATTGCTGGATTTGGATGGATGGTCGATCAGGCGTTTGAGACCACTACCTCCCTGTCGCTGCCATTGATTGGAACCGAGTTCAAACCCAAGCATGTGTCATTCTCTCAATTGGCGCTCACCACCGGCTTGGTAGTGGGGTCAATGATCTGGGGGTTCTCGGCAGACATCATTGGCCGTCGGCCTGCGTTCAACATTACGTTGTTTCTTGCAGCGTTCTTTGGTATATTGTCAGGGTCCGCCCCTACATTTCTAGGAACGGTGACTCTAATTGCGCTATTGGGTGTTGGTGTGGGAGGCAACTTGACTGTCGACAGTGCGCTATTTTTGGAGTTTCTACCTGGTGACTATCAATTCCTCCTAGCACTGCTGGCGGTGTGGTGGTCATTTGGCCAGCTTATTGCTAATCTCATTGGATGGGGGTTGCTGCCAAAGTATCAATGCGCCCCTGGTCTGCCAAGGAGTGAGTGCATGGCCGGATGGCGGTACCTGTTCTTTACCATTGGAGCCATGTCGTTTGCGCTGGCGCTGGTGCGATTATTCTTTATGCCAATTCTGGAATCGCCCAAATATCTTGTATCAATTGGGCGCCACGACGAGGCAATTGCTACCCTCAACGCGCTAGCAAAGTACAATGGGCGTACTCATTCGCTTACGATTGAGCACCTGGATGCCATTGACCGCCAGTTCGATGTTCCTGCCGAAGACTTCAGCTCAAGACGGGCGCGCGCCAAGCGGGCGCTACGCAACATCATCCCCGGTGGAGTCAAAAACATCAAGCAGCTGTTCAATACCAAGGTCATGGCTTGGAACATGATCTGCCTCAACCTCATTTGGGGCGTCATTGGAATTGGGTCAATGTATCACCAGTTCTTGCCGATCTATCTCCAGCAGCATGGTGCCGAAAGTGGAAATGGTAGTGTTTACATCACCTATCGAAATTCGCTGATTATTGCGTCCTGCAGCATTCCCGGATGTATTATTGGCGCCTTTGCGTGTCGGATTCCGAGATTTGGTCGCCGAGGCACCTTATCGCTATCGCTGCTGCTGACTGGTGCATTTGTGTACGCCTTCACTACGGCACGAACTCAAGCAGCCATCCTGGCCTTCAATTCCATCATTTCTGTCGCTCAGTACTCGCTATTTGCTGCACTGTACTGCATTACCCCCGAGGTAATTGAGAGTTCACTTCGAGGTACTGGAACAGCGTTGATTTCTACATTCAATCGAATTTGTGGTTTACAAGCGCCTATCATTGCTGCCTATGTTGGCTTCAACAACTCACTAATTTTTGCCACTGCCGGCGTGTATTTGTTTGGGGGCATAGTCGCATTGCTATTACCCTACGAGAGTCGTGGCAAGGTTAGTGTCTAGGGGCCCGATTATAGGCTAACATGTACTAGCAATTATTTTTTACCAAAAGTTTCGATACGAACTGCAATCATATTAGTGTTTCCAACACTGTCTGTAGTACTGGGCTGAATTGTGTGATTGTAACTGCAACTGTGCGTGCAATTGTGCACCGTACCCGCAGTTCTGTAATGTAGAAGAAATTGTGTAATGTAACCATATTAACCCATAAACGAACATGAAATATATAATTATGCAATCACTGATACATTGCCAGTCTGTACCAGCGATCATCCATTGATCAACCAACTCTCATTACTGCTGACGGTGCTGCACTGTAGCGTCGACCCGATCAAAAGCGTCTCTCGTGTCCTCCACGACTCCCGATTGGCTCTTGCGTCGACTAGACCCGCTCTTGAAGTGCTGGTCGTAGTAGTCCTGGGCTCGCTCAAGTAGAGACGGGCTCTTATTCGCCTCGTCACCGGCTCCAGCGGCGGTGCCAGAGGCGCCTCCGGTTGGAACCTGACGTGGAATAGACTCCCCATAAACATCAGGATCAGTGACGTGAGATGAGTGCGTAGTGTGCACGCCGTAAGGCCCATAAGTGGTGTGGGTGGTGTGCTTAGTGCCAGGATCACCGATTGAACTAGCATTGCTGAATCGGCGGCCTGTAGCACTAGACTTGCTTCCGCGGCGGTCAGAGGTACTGGACTTGCTAGCCCGGCGGTCAGATCCTTGACTGTAATCCGCAGTGTCGTAGGTCCCAGTGGAAGCACCCGCCACCAAGGGGTCGGTGGTGTATCTCGAAGACGCACCAACTCCTCGAGTGTCAGTGGGAGACGTGCCTCCTCGAGTATCAGTGGGTGAATACTCCTCATTCTTTCGAGTCTGAGCTGCGATAGGCTGGGTGTGCAGTGCGGACTGATCACTCGACACTTGGCCGGTAGTCTGTCCCTGGGGGTAAGACTGGCCAGTATTGGGGTAAGATTGACCCGCTGCCTGGGTCTGTCCGCCCTGTGACTGCGACGAGTACCCAGCTGCGGACTGTCCAGCAGCCTGCTTGGAGTGAGAGTGCGCTGCGTACCCAAGCCCAGCGGCGCCTACTCCAGCACCAACGATTCCGGCCTCAGCAGCATGCGTGAGTCCTTCACCCGATCGGGCGCCCTCTCCTCCTTGGGCAGCTTGACCAACTTGCCCCTCGGAGTGTCGAAGATTGGGCTTAATCTTCTCCTCCAACAGCTGATCCAAACTGTCACTGACATTGCCAGACAGCTTCTTGCCACCAGACTGCTGCTTACCACCGGCAATTGCATTCACATCCTCATCGCCGCCTTGCCAGCTTCCTGGGATCTTAGCGGTAGGTGAAGACTCATAGCTGCCGGCCCCAGCGCCAATACCCGCACCTGTGCCGACATTCCTGTCAGCGCCAGCGCCAGTGGCACCAGTACCAACACCAACACCAGTGCCAGTGGTGTCGTACGCAGTCGAACCTTGGGCTGGAGATCCAGTAGAGTCGTAGCCAGCACCCGAACCATAAGCAACGCCTTTGTTGCCAGCAGTGTCGTAGCCAGCGCCGGTCACACCAGAAATATGGGTAGGGTCCTTAATGCCAGTAGAGTCATGGCCAGTGCTAGTCACATGAGAGCCATAACTAGCATCATTGGCGGCAGAGTTGCCCTTAGACCCCTTAGACTTCTCGTACTCGTAGGCGCCAATGCCTGCAGCGCCAGCAGTTCCAGCCGCCAAACCAGTGCCAACTCCGGGGCCAGACTTGCTAGTGCTGTAGTCTGCACCAGTAGCGCCACTGCCAGCAGAGTCAATTCCTCGAGTGCCAGTCTGAGTGCTATGAGACTTTGTTTCCTGGGTGCCGTGAGACGAGGCAGCCTGGGTAGCGTAAGCGCCCTGAGTGCCTTGGGTAGCCCTGGTGGTGCGAGGATCAGTGCCGACTGGGTGGCCGGTGCGAGAATCAATCTCAATTGGCAACCCGGTTCGAGAATCAATCACTGTGGTGCGGGTAGGGATACCCGAGGTCCCCGAAGTAGAGTGACCCGCAGTAGAGCTCTTGGTGGTGCTCTCAGTACCGGTCGTGCTAGTGGTGGGTCCATGCAAGTGGCTGTCCTTGTTTCCAAGACTCGCGGAGGCCCCAACTGCTGCAGCGGCAGCAGAAGGCACTGCGACTGCAGCGGTTCGGTCGCCAGTAGGACCAGCTTGTCGGCTGCCATGTTTCTCACTAGCATTCAATCCTGCCTTGGTCGACGTGTGATCCTGGTAGTGGCTGGACGACTTCGAATTGGGGTCGAGAGTGGTCTGAGGATCAACTTGGTACCCTCTTGCGTTGGGGTCAAGAGTGGTTGCACCTGAAGTCTGAGTATCCTGGTAATGGCTAGTCGACTTCAAGTTGGGATCCAGAGTTGAGTACTCGGCAATTTGGTCTCGGCCACTCTGAGCACCCCGACTAGTGTGAGTGCCCTGAGCGGTCTGAGGACTAGAGCTAGAGAAGCCCTGAGAGACGTATCCAGGAGGAGCATCTCTGGTAGTGTCCTTAGCGTATCCCTGAGCCTGAGGCGCGGATGTGCCCGAGGCAACAGTTCCGTGAGTAGCGCCAGGAGCAGCAGCACCAGTCCGTCGGCCAGACTTCAAGTCAGCTTCCTGATCACGTCGGTGAGACAGTCCTGCTCCTACAGCACCAGCTCCCGCGGCCACCGCAGCAGCGCCAGCAGCTTCAGGAGCGTACTTGTGGCCCGAGCCAGTGTGACCACGAGAGTCACCATAAGCGCCAGCCTGGGTCCGAGCATCAGAGTAGCCCTGATCTGGATAGGCCCGGTTGGATTGAGTGGAATGGCCGGGAGTCTTCTCTGAGGTGCGATAGCCAGACACTCCGCTGTCCTTAGCCTTCGCATTCTTTGGGTCGCTAGTCAGCACATGGTTAGGTCGCTCATGGCCGCCAGTCTGACGAGACTCGTAGGCCTGAGCATCCCGAGTGCCATGGGTGCCAGCGGCCGCTGCTCCAGTACCTGCAGCAATTCCTGCACCGGTGGCAGCAGCGCCATGTCTGGTTCCGTAACCAGGATCGCCAGTGGTACCAGCAGTTCTCGAGTCGTAACCAGAGTCGTAGCCAGCTGCAGTTCCAGCGCCAGAACCAGCAGTGGTAGCAGTACTGCCATAACTGGACCCAGTGGTGGTAGCAGTACCGTAGCCAGCGCCAGCGGTGCCAGAGCCAGTAGTTGCCTGAGTCTTATTGGCTTGGTTACTCTGGTAGTGGTCTTTAGCGGCACCTACACCTCGCTTAGAGGCCTCGTTAAGGTCTTTGGAGTCTTTGTTAGTTCATTGTCAATTGAGTTCATTTCCTGTCAGTGTTACTTACCAAGTGCTCCATAAGCAGCAGCTCCAAGTCCTGCAGCAGCAGCAGTGCCTGCGACAATTGCAGTATTTCGAGTGAAGTGGGACGACCTCGGATCATCGTCGTCATGGCGGTCGTCGACCTTGGGGTGTCCAGCCAAAGGATGGGCCCCTTCACCAGTTGCGTGAGCGTCTGACGTAGGCGACTCGTACGAATTGTCATAAGAGGGGTGGCCAGACTGAGCGCCATGGTGGAGACCATGCGTGGTGCCAGTGGTGCCAGCAGTGCCGGCAGCAGCGCCAGTTGTAGCACCGGTTGTAGCACCAGTGCCAGTGCCAGTGCCTCGGTCAATGGCATTCTGACCAGTAGTAACGCCTCGATCAACCGCATCCTTACCAGTAGCAACTCCTCGGTCGGCCGCGTCTCGGCCAGCACCCTGGCCCTCGCCCTGGCCATGATGGTGGCCAGCCGCAATTCCAGCTCCGGCTCCAGCTGCGCCTAATCCAGCGCCAGCAGCGGCCGCCTTGGCATCACGATGGTTGTGACTTTGGTCCTGGGCGCCTTGAGTGGAGGAAGCATTCTCAGACTTCTTCTCAGATCGAATTGGCTGGCCATCAATTGGAGCGGAAATGTTAGATCGCCCCTGGGTGTCCTGCGACTGAGTGCCATGGGCACCGGCGCCAGTAGCACCAGCACCAGCACCAGCAGTAGTACCAGCACCAGCAGTACCACCAGCAGTACCACCAGCAGTACGTGCAGAGCCAGGGGTCTGAGTAGTCTGGCCTGCACCGCTAGTCTCTCTGGAATGGGTATGGTCCTTGTGATCCTTCTCGCCCTTGCTGCGTCGCCTGAAGATACCCAAAATCTTGCCTCCCGAGCTGGATCGGCCATGGCCCTTAGAATCCGAGCCCGCAGCGCCAGTCTCCTCACCAGCATCAGCACTAGCGTCAGCGCCAGTACCAGTACCAGTACCAGATCCTGACTTCTCCTGGCCTTTGGCATTGTGGGCAGCATATAGCGAGCCAGCTGCTGCGGTGCCACCCGCCAATGCAGCTGCTCCGTACTTGGCCTTGTCGTCACCACCTCCTTTGGCCGACTTCAAGCTGTCTGAGGCAGCTGAGTAGCCCTTCTTAGCATGCTCCTGGAGGTCGTCGTATTTTCCAGGCGCTGCTCCAGTGCCAGCAGCTCCAGTGCCAGCAGCGCCAGTGCCAGCAGCGCCAGTGCCAGCAGCACCGGCAAGTCCTCGCTCGTCAGCTCCATAGGCGCCACTCGAGCCCTTGGACGCCTTATACTCTTGACCATATTGGCCAGTGGAATTCGTGGGGTGCTGGCCTGCCGACTGTGTGGAGTCCGAGTGAGTCTGAGGACCCTTGCGCAAGTCGAATTGACCATTGTGGCCAGCTCCGGCGCCAGCACTTGAATTGTAGCCGGCACTAGTAGCTTCACCAGCTGCACCAGTAGCACCACCAACACCGGCACCAGTACCAGCGGCCTTTTGGTCAGTGGAGGCATTGCCGGAGCCGGGACCCGTGTTGGTTCCTAGCTTGGCCGGGTGAGAGCTCGTCACTTCAGGAGGAGTCAAATCCGACGTGGCGCCAGAGTGGGGGGTACCAGAACCTGTCTGAGTTCCAGCGCCAGACCCGGTTTGAGTACCGCCAGAAGTAGCGTCCTTAGATTGCCCACTCTTGTGAGACGCGTACAAAGCAGAGCCGCCAGCTCCGGCAGCAGCAACGCCAATTGCGCCAGCCTTGGCCTTGGGGTCAGACCAATTGCCCGACTTGACCTGCTCCTGGCCAGCGGTGTATGCCTTCGTACCGGCATCCTTAAGTCCGTCCTGTGAGAACTTTCCAAAGGCGCCGCCTGAGCCCTGATGAGTGCCACTAGGAGCCGAATCAGTTCCAGCTCCAGCAGTACCAGGGCCAGCTCCAGTGGCTCCAGTGGCTCCAGTGGCTCCAGTGGCTCCAGCTGACGGTGCGACCTGACCAGTGGACCTCTGGCCGGCCTGGCCAGTAGACTCCTTCTGAGTTGAAGCCAAGCCAGCTCCTCCGACTCCTGATCCGTATTGAGCACTTTCGGCCTGCACCTGCTTGGCCCCAGCACTCTGAGCATTCGACTGAGCACCTAATTTGTGGGCATCATCAGCACGAGCCTTGGTTCCGGGGACTTGAGTAGCTCCAGCCTGGGACTGCGACGTAGTTTGGGACTGTGGCTGGGAAGTCTGGGGTTGGGTAGTCTGGGAGGCAGTCTTGCTTTGACTGTCGTAGTGACCCTTTGAACCAGCGATACCAGCTCCAGCAGCACCAGCTCCAACGGCGCCAGCAGCAGCGCCAATGGCAGCACCACCGTGTCCGTGAGTGGTCTCTGACTGTGCCTGAGCGTCCTCACCGTGGCCATGTCCCATCAGTCTCTCGTACCCCGCGGTTGAGGCATTGGATTCGTCATGGAACCCTCCAAGAGTGCCTTCCCGTTCGTGAGCGGCCTGGATGTCTTGTCCGTCTTCAACGCTGGTATCCTGTTCAGTCGATTTGGAGTCCTTATCGCCGTGGTCTCGCTTAAAGATCTTCTTCAACGGGTTTCGAGACTTTCGCCCCGGTGACGAGGGCGAGCTGGGCGTAGCATCCTTACCGCCAGAGCCTCCGGAACCAGTTGACGTTCCAGAAGCCGACTTGGAAGACTTACCGGCATCCTGTTCATTGGCACTCTTGGTATCGATTCTGCCTAGGCCGGTAGCGGCAGCTCCTCCAGCAGCACCGACAGCTTTGCCAGCGTCTCCGCCAACAGCGTTGCCAGCATTGCCAACTTGCTCAGCTCCCTTCTGGCCAGACTGGACAAGAGACTGCTTAGACACTCCGGAACCAGACTGGGTCGTTGCAGTGCCAGCGCCTTGTCCTAGGCCCTGGCTCTGACCCGTCTGACCGTGGGCTCCGGCTCCGGCTCCTTGACTGCCCAGGGCTCCCTGGGTTCCCTGGGGGTCTTGGGTCCCCCGCGTGGCCTGGCTCTGAGTTGCACCCGATTGAGGGTGTGCGCTACCAGAATGGTGGACAGCAGCACCAGCAGCACCAGCACCTGCTGCCCCAACTCCGGCGCCAGCAATTCCAGCGTCGGTACCAGTGGAGTCACCTTGGTACTGGCCAGTGGTGCCGGGTCTAGTAGCATAGTCGTTATGATGCTTCAGATCACCATGTCCCGACTGGTATAAGGCGTCGCTTTGACCCTGGCCCTGGCCGGCCTGAGTCTGAATCTGGTGGGAATTGTGTGACTGGTCATGCTTAGCATCAATTGCATCAATTTCGGACTGGAGGTTGTCACTCAATTGGTCCTTGTTCCCAGTGTCTTGGTGCTGAGACACTGTCTTATCATCGTCGGCAGTACCAAAGATGGCATGGCTCACCGTCTTTGAAACCTGGTCGACAATACCTGACATTGCGAATTGGTTGATGTCAAGTTACAATAAGTTAATTATCGAAATGTACCGTTAGTTGTGCAGATAACGGTGCAGTAGTGGGTCGTGGTAGGGTCTCAATTCTAGTACTGGCAATACAAGAAATTGAGGTTGCAGACTTGGTTACTGTTCGCTAAAAGTCGATAAATAGATGTTCGTGGTTGTGTTGGTGCGTGATTTGGGTTACCAATAAAATTAATTCAACCTTGTCTTTTATATACTACCAGGGCTGTCCTGTGCCGTCATCCCCAGTGGTACCAGTGGTGTGCGCGGAAGTTGCTATTGCCATTGTGATCGGCCATTCTCGTCATTGACAGTCAGTGCTGTCGCCTGTGTGGCCAGCCAGCCCGCCTGTACATGCATACCGGTTCCTGCGTTCCCTTTGTTCATGTAAAATTCAGGCTAACTGGGCGGGCAAACAGCAACCCTCAACGCTGTGGGCCTGCAGCCTACAAGCAACCCAACTGGCTGCTGTGTGCGGAGGGTGAATCAAAATGATGCAATGAGACGCAATGAGAAGGGGGGATTATGCCGGATTGGGCAGCTGTCGTGCATAGAACCCGGGGCACTGTGGAAAAAGCAACCATCGAGGGCAGCCAGCACCAGAGGTACTGTGGCAGAAAGAGGGCGGGAACATAGGCAGACAGGGTAGCAAAGGCCGGAAAAAAGGCCGCAAATTTGGCCAGACTACCAGAACGTCCCCGTTGCGTGGGCACATGGCCATTTTCCACGAATTTCCACGCGAATTTGGGCACACCAGCTTCCATCTGGGTCACCAGTTTGGCCGATCCAGCTGCCCTGGTATCCCCAGACAAAGCCAAATGAGGCGGCTGAAGCGTGGGGACACCCTGCTAGTACAGCAACTACAACGACCAAGCCCCCAAGAAGCCAAACCGTCAAACCGACTAAATACACAATATGAGAGTAGAGTTAGTAGATACTATTACGGTGTGCGGCCGGTGTCTATGCTGCAGTTCCCTGTCGCCATGCCAGCTTTTTGCTATGTACATGGTGTTGCTTGACGGCGTTGCTTGCTGATCGGACGCCTCATAGTTGTTTGTTGTAGCTTTGCGCCTCGACTAGAGAGCCTGCGACTCAGGCGGTTCTGACGGTGGTTGAACGTGATATGGCAGTACCCCAGATCATGACGTGACAGGGCAATCCAACGCTCATCCATCGAACAATGTGCATGCACAATGTGTTCACCAATGTACAATGATACCATCATCTCATTGATATCATTGATATGATGTCATGATCCCCAGATCTGCGAGCAACGCACCGCCACTGGCGACTGTCACAGCCACCGGTTGAAGCAGCCAGACTATTGAGCCACAGGTTTAGAGGCCACAGGTTGAGGGGCCACAGACGATTGTGCCACAGGTTAAGAGGCCCACAGGTTAAGAAGCACATAGACGGTGAGGCTGTCTCCAAACCGTTCGTTAGTGGTGCCTGGACACTATTCAGAACGCTGCTGTCGCTTGTACTGCTTTTCCCGAATATACTTTGCCCGCTCCTCTTCAAACACTTCCCAGCTGCCCCAGTGGGCCACACAGTCAACCATGGCCTTCTTCTGCTCGGCGCATTTCCACGAAAAAAACAGCTGGTGATTTCGACAGCATTTGGCGAACTGACCAAAGTACAGGGCGCACTTTTCGTTGCTCTGTTCCTGCACTCGTTTAATCAATTCCTTATCTTCGTGAGGAGCCAAGAACCAGGCGGGGACTTCGTCAGCGGCCATGGTAGAGGATGCAGCGATGCGGTAGTACAGGATGCGGTGGTGCGGTAGTAGGGCCTATGCGAGGGTCGGGTGGTGCGGCAGATGCAGAACGATATCAGGCCTAATTGCCGAGATGCATATGCAAGGTATATTTCGAGTCGCGAGAGTACAGTTTCGTCCAGGTAAGGGGAATCTTCAATGAGCTGATTTGGACTGGAAGTTGAAAGCCCGCATTTTGGAGCGAATTTTTCACTGACATGGTAAATGGTAGGTGACGTTTCGACCCAGACACTGCGCAGCCAGGACGGAGGGAACTAAGGGAAAAACCAATTGGTAATAGATAGTGATAATCTATAAATACGCTCGCATATAAATACCTGTGACAATGGCTGGAACCTGAATCTGCCCGCACCTACCCGTGCCTGCCAGCTCCTTCACAGTGTTCTGGGGAATCCGGATCACGTGATGCGTGCGCCGCGCCTACGCGACCTAAAACGCGTTTCTGGCCCTGCAGACGAGATCACTGCTTCCTCACCTTCGGCTACCTTTGTCAGATTTGCCAACTCGCCGGCGACCACACTGCCCGCATCCTGACACACCCGTGGCCCCACTCTCTCGTCTAGTCTCGCCTCGTCTATAATGGAAGTCCCCGTGGAGAGTGCCGCGGACATGCTCGCCCTGCTGAAGGACACAACTACCAGTCTAGGAGGGGAGGATGATTTGGCGGCGTTAGATCGAATGTCCGAATCCAAACGGAGGCTACAGGACCTCCGAGAACGGCGAATCCTCGAGCTTCGGGAAATGGTCCAGTCGTTGAAACGAGATCTTGAAGCTCAACGGGCTAGCCAAGACTCGGCCGCTGAGTCTGAGGCTCAAGCTGAGTTAGAACAGGAATCTATCCAGCTGGAACGACAAAAATTGGCGCTGGCAAAGTCCATTAACGAGATCGAATCGACTCACGCATCAAATCTGGCCACTCTGGAACGGTTGCAACATGAGCTCGATACCATACAAAACACCGATGTCGAACAAGAGCTGGCCCCGACTGTAGATGATACCACACTTCTCAAACTCAAGCTGTACCGGTCATTAGGAGTGTCGCTGGATAGTGATGACGTAGCCAAGGTCCAGAGTGTTCTGGTGCGGTCATCCCAAGACAAGTCAGTACACGTTCTCAAGCTCGACAACGAGTACTCTTCCCATTTCATCGCCAATTACCTATGGGACCGAATGTGAGGCATGAGGCCGCGGACCGGGGACCGCGGGATGCCGGAGGTGGCTAAATTGGCGGCCCTACTCGGTCTAAAACATCCTCCACAATCAACTCCTGGTCCCATTTGCTCATCCATTGGGCCACTAAATTGACGTCTCCGCCATACAGAATTGACGGCTCGTCTCGTGGTTCGCACATGTCAATACGTAGCGGAAGCACTTTGCGCGCAGCAATAGCTGCTAGCGACGGCGTGGCAAAATCATAGCCATGCAGCACCGCTATCACTCGAGTCAAAGTGTTGAAGTCTCGAACGGCTCGGGTCGACACGCCCTTCCGCACCAGCCGATGATTGCGAACGAAGACAATGATATCTTGCATGTATCTTTGAACGTCGACCGACAGATTAAGCTCGTCAGTTGCGACACGAAGTTGTTCGAGGTACTCATTTGAGACAATTGCAGCCCCGCTAGTTGCGACGGTCGGCAGGACTGGCTCGTCATCCCCTTGGTTATGAGCGAACAGAAAACTCTCTCGCAGACCTTTGTCTAGTTTATGGAGCGTTGAATCGCTTAGCAGCACAAATATTCGAGACCATGAGCTGGTTTTTGCGTACTCGGCCTGAACTTTCGGGTCCAAGTACTGAATTCCTTCAATCACCATCATCCCGTCCGCAGCTTTGCCAAATTGGTCGTAACTAGGAACCTTTGATTCCGAACCCGATTCGCCAGCATTGTGTGGAATCTGGATCAATTCTGACTCAATGCCAAACAGTTTTGTATAGATCTAGTTAGTATCGGCGATTGATCTGTAGATGTGCAACACCGTCAGACGCTCTTAACTGAAATGGAGCGCTCTAATATTGTTTCTTTCACGTTTCTCACTCACCTCCTTAAGATACTTGGACGTCCTCACGGGGCTCCTGCTAATAACTGCAAAGTCTCGTCGGGCTACAACTGCAATCATCAAGGCAGCCAGCAGGTTCGGATCGATCCTCAGCTCCTCGTAAGCCGCTTCACAGAGCTGCTGGAACGTCATAGCGGCGGCGGCGGCAGGCGAACAACAGGAATAAATGACTTGAAAAAGAAGCCTTCGCCTGCCCTCCTGTGGCACTTTTGCCGCGTTTTTGCTCCACTTCCCTCTGATTTACTGCGGTTTGTCTGGCCCCTTCTGCGTTTTGGTACCGCTCGGGCAATGTCGAAGAGAGCGGCTGTGTATATCAGCCGCATAGCGCCGCGCTTCCTGAGGCTCGCATTTTTTTAATCAGATCAAACGAGGCGAAATTTGGCTCTGAGCCTGCGAAACGAGAGTTGAAGAGGTCGGACTTTTGGTAATATCATGGCTCCGTTAAGACACGATATCGCTAAGAAACAGCATAGGGAAAGATCCCAACCTCTGGATCGCCAAAAATGGGGTCTGCTAGAGAAGAAAAAGGACTACCAACTGAGATCGAAGGATTTTCACCGCAAGGAAGCCCAGCTAAAGCTGCTGAGAAAGAAGGCATCGGAGCGAAATCCAGATGAGTATCACCATGGCATGGTCAACAAGAAGACAGATGAGCGGGGAATTCAGATTGTAGACCGAGGAAACGAGGTTCTGTCTAATGACGCCGCCAAACTTCTCAAGACACAGGACTCTGCATATGTTCGAACACTGGCCGGCAACGAAGCGAACAAAATCAAAAAGCTCGAGGCCGAACTGCTGTTTGACAATTCCGGGACACATACGGTATTTGTGGACGATGAAGAGGCCGCCAGGACGTTTAACCCGGCAAAGCACTTTGATACGGACCCTACAATGGTAAACCGGCGGTCGAACCGGCTGCGCAAGTCGCAATTAGAGGCCGCCGAATCATCAATTAATGGCATTAAATCACGAGATGAAGATAACGACAGCATTGACGACCACAAGCTCCAGCGACAGCGGTTGTCGAAATACAAAGAGCTTAAGCGGCGAATAGAGCGACAGCAGGAGCTGACGACTGTTCAGAGTACAATGGACTTGCAACGAGAATTGATGAAGAAGGGGCCCAAGAAGAAGGTGGTCACAGACGGCAAAGTGAGCTGGAAATGGAAGAATGTCAGAAAGAAGTAAAGGAGCCCGGTGGTTAACCGAACCATAGCGTATGCATATATACATGATTCTACAGAGTCCTAGTCGCAGAATCCCAGTCGCCGTTATTACGAATTCATAGTCGGTGACCCGCAATCCCGGCGGTCGACTAGAAGCCCTTGGGCGGTGTTCGGTTAGTGATTCGAGTCCATTTTGGTTGTCGATGCACTCCTTTTCGGTAATTCTTGGCTTTGCGGTTAAACACAGTGTACTTGTCTTTAGGTCTCATTTCCGATTCTTTTGGCAGTTCGGTCTGGAGTTGCTCAACTGCTTTACACGACTTTTTCACTAGCCCGAGTCCATGAGCTACCCGAGCAATATTCAAATCGACCGTTCTCAATCTTAACCGGTGTCGAGCTTTCTGTCTAGTAGAGAGTTGGCTGGGGAATTTCCTAAGTTAGCGCCAGGTAACGAGAAATGCAAATGGGGCAACAGCTGTGACTTACCATAGCAACCCTCCTAGACGAGCCATAGTCGGCTTGAACGGACCGAAAAACATGATGCCTAGGTGAGAGATCAGTCTGTCGCCCGAGTCTTGAAAATTTCATGATCCTAACCAGCAGGGTACAAGGCTGACTCGAGGCTAGCCGGTACTGTAGGTAGGGTGTGGGTTCGATTCCTGGTGCAGTAATTATTGTGTCCCCAGAGATTTACCCCGTTAAACTCTGACACAACCTTGCCAGAACCTAAACTCTAAATGTTCTGAAACAATTAGAGACTATGACGTGATGGCACTCGCCTCCGTTTCCAACTCGCCCTTCTCTTCGCCTCTCTATTGCCCTCTGTTGCTCGCTACTCGCTTCACAGCCTTTAGCTTCACAGCCCTCATGATGTCATTGCCGCGTACCCCTTAATAGCTTTATAAACTGAATTTGATCTGTACCAGAATGACTGAGTGACTGACTTGACACCACGCGGAAAGCTACGGGAACTGACGGGAACGCGCAGGTCTAAGCAGAGACGGCACACGAGACAGGCTTCGCGGGAGTGTGACGAGAACGGGGGCATCTTGGGGCAGGTGGGATACCGCAAGTTTTGGAATAGAAAGTGAAATTTGGAATCTGGGCGACTTTCAAAGTGAAATTTTCGGTATTCTAAGCCACGTCAAGTTACAACCCTGAGATCTAAAATCTGTGCGCATTGTCGACACTAGACTCAGGCAGGTGTTTTTATTTCTAAAATGCTGATAACGCATAAAAAGCTGCTCGTGGCAGTGGTCATGCTGGGATCGTGTGTGATCTTGCTGACGGTCGCGACGCTGTTCAACGATTCAATTGATTTCCAGACATCGATTGCAAATGCATACCAGCAATTGAACAGTCAATTCCAGAAGATCTCAGGGTCGATAGCCGGGGCCGCAGCGGCCAAGGGATGGGGGCATGAAAAAGACGAGTCCCATGGATCGCTCAAGGCAGATAAAGAGGTTGATTTGTCTCCGGAGAAGAACCCGCTCCTTGACAAGGGCAATCTAGAACCGGAAGGGACCCTGGTACGGCCAGGTGAGCATATTCCATCTGGGTCCGGCGCAAACTCGACTGAAGGCTCTACTAAGGTGAAAGCGACATTGCTGTCGTTGGTGCGGAACTCGGAGCTTCGGGATCTGCTTGGATCGGTCATCCAGATTGAAGCGACATTTAATGAAAAGTTCCATTATCCGTGGACGTTTTTCAACGACGACGACTTCAGCGAGGAATTCAAGACTGAGATCCGCCAGGTCACGTCGTCGGAGTGCGAGTTTGTCAAAATCGACCCTGAGGACTGGGAAGAACCCGAGTGGATCGACCGCGACATGGCCCGGGAACTCGGAGAAAAGATGCAGATTGAGGAGGATGTCCAGCATGCAAACCAGCAGTCATATCATCGCATGTGCCGGTGGAACTCAGGCAAGTTCTACTCAAATCCAGCAATGGATAAGTACGACTACTACTGGCGGGTCGAGCCCAAGACCCGGTACTACTGCAGCATTGACTACGACGTGTTTGCATACATGCAGATGAACGATAAGGAGTATGGGTTTGTCATTAACCTCTACGACTCGCCGCAGTCAATTCGAACACTATGGCCCACCACCGAAAAGTTCTTTGGTGACCACCCGGAGTACGTCCATCCAAACAATTCCATGCAATGGCTCCTGCAGCGAGACCGCGATGATCATAATGCCGTGACCTCGGGGTACTCGACCTGTCATTTCTGGTCCAACTTTGAGATTGGCCATCTCGGGTTCTACCGGTCCAAGGGATACCAAGAATACTTTGACTACCTCGACCATTCGGGAGGGTTCTTTTACGAGCGATGGGGAGATGCGCCGGTGCATTCAGTGGCGTTGGGTATCATGGCGGACAAGAGCAAGATTCATTATTTCAAGGACATTGGGTACTTCCACCCTCCGTACTACAACTGCCCCGACTCTGACAAATGCGGGGGTTGTAAAGCGGGCCAATTTTCAGAGTACAATAACTTGAATCCTGAGAATTGCTTGGAACAGTGGTTCAAAGCAGCGGGCGCCGGTTAACTGAGCGAAATTGTCTCTGGTGAGCTGGATATAATGTAATGTATTAATGACCAATTTCAAATGTACCCCCTATATTTTTGCCCAGTATTTTGCCCACTATGTCGCCCACTAACTTGCCCAATTGGGCTGGGCCCGGTGTGGATTGGGTCATAATTGAGCTCAATTGAGGCGAAGGCAAAAGACTGTCTCATAACTGTATTCTGTCACGTGAGTTTTCACAGCCCCGTACAACCCCACCATTACCATGGCTCGTTAGTGTTGAGGCTTGCTGCGCATTCCTACGGCTGAAACAAATACCTGTGAATGCTAAACTAGTCTGCCAATGATTCTAACTACTCACTAGTAGATATCCCACCACGTATCACCTGAAGTTGTAACCAAACAATGTATAATATTCCAGCACGGTACTCACCTAAACTAGCCAGCCAATGATTCTAACTACTCACTAGTAGATATTCCACCTCGTATCATCTGAAGTTGTAACCAAACAATGTAAAGAAAAACCAAATTGGGAAGAGTCCTTTTATACTGGAGAATGTACCAGTGGCACTCAAGCCGTATACTTCCAGATCCAACAGTTGGTTATCACTCTCCTTACAGCCTAAATGTCAATTCAGCGGGGTAAGTGGTTATAGGGACGGTGAATCTGCAAGCAACTTCACGTATTCGCCTAGTTCTCACAGTATTGTCAGGTTTCTGGGCTGTGTCACGTTATCCCATTCCCCCACTTTCTTGGTTCTAACTAGTTTCGATTTGGCCCCCTCAGCCATCTACCTCTCGAGGAGTAGCAGTTCACTTGTCCTATGACAAGAAATCAGACCGAATTGCGTATACAAACAACCGATCAGTGTTTCTGCGCTCGGTCTCTGACCCTTCAAAGGCTACCCAGTATGTCAACCACTCCCAGACTACCACTGTTGCCAAGTTCTCGCCCTCTGGGTTTTACGTGGCGTCTGGTGACGAGCATGGCAACGTGAAGATTTGGGACGCAGTTGGCGACGAAATGATCACGAAAGGCGAGTACCAGGTGATCTCTGGCCGAGTGAATGACCTGGAATGGGACGCGGATTCTCAGCGTATTATTGCTGTTGGAGATGGTAAGGAGCGCTATGGTCACTGTTTCACTTGGGACTCTGGCAACACGGTCGGGGAGATTAGTGGCCATACCCAAGTAGTCAATGCGGTTGCAATCCGTCCCGTTCGGCCGTACCGAGCCGCGACGGTCAGTGATGATGGCAACTTGGTGTTCATGCACGGGCCCCCGTTCAAATTCAACTCTACTCGTCGAGGGCACCACTCGAACTTTGTGCACGACGTGCAATTCTCGCCTGACGGTAATTACATTGTAACTGTCAGTGCTGACAAGAAAATTGGCCTTTACGGCGGCAAGGATGGAGAGTTTTTGGAGCTGGTAGGTGGCAATGCCGCTCACGACGGAGGAATCTTTGCCGTAGGGTGGTCGCCAGACTCTAAGCACTTCGCTACGAGCTCAGCTGACGGTACGGTCAAGCTGTGGAACGCCGAATCCCGAAAATTGGTGCGTACATGGACGGTAGGCGAGCGGTCGCTGGCCAACCAGCTCGTAGGAGTCGTTTTTGCCGGGGAGTCGCGGGTGATTGCGCTCTCGTACTCAGGAACACTGTTTTATTTCCAAATAGACGCCGATGGCATTGAGCGCACGGTGTTTGGACACCAGAAATCGATTACTGCGCTCGCGCCTGAGGGGAAGGCGCTCTACACCGGGTCGTACGACGGGTCGGTGCTGAAGTGGGACCAAAACGTCGCTAACGTTGTGTCTGGTGAGGGCCATACTGGCCTAGTGGTCGGGTTGTTTCGGTCCCCTAGCTCCTCTGCGTCAGCGTGGTCGGCGTCGTGGGATGATACTGTGCGCGCCATTTCCGGGTCTGAATTCGGACCTTCGGGTCCAGTGAAGCTTGATTCCCAGCCAAAGGCTCTCGGAGGAGACCCCACGACCGGTACGTTAGTAGTGGGCTCTGAAAGCGGACTACAGCTGTTCTCGGAGGGCAAGGCGGGGCCCTCAAAGGCTGTCAATTACTCGCTGACGGCTGCTGCTCTTTCCCCGAGCTTCGTCGCAGCCGGTGCTACGGACAATTCGATCCATCTGTACAATTCAGCCGACCTCAGTGATGCCGGCACCCTTCCAGTCCTGCGGGCGAGCGCTAGCTACCTAGCATTTTCGCAGGATGGCAAGTATTTGGCAGCCGGAGACTCTGCAGGCAAGATTTTCCTCTATGAGGTTGCTACCAAGACCCTAGTTACATCGCGATGGGCTTTCCACACCTCCCGAGTCACTTCAATCAGCTGGCATCCGTCAGGCGAGTACATTGTCTCGGGTTCGGTCGACTCGAACGTGATTGTGTACTCTGTGAAATCCCCGGCTAAGAATATCAAGTTTTTGGGGGCTCATAAGGACGGGGTACTCGCAGTTGACTGGGTGTCTGAGGACACGATTGTCAGTGGAGGAGCAGACGCGGCCATCAAGCATTGGAAGGCGACTTTCGCGTGACTACGAGACTAGAAGTGGGGTAAGTGAAGTGGCAAGTGCAGGTTCAAAAATGCACTAAGAGCTACAAGATATAAGTTGTGTTTGCATTGTCGTCTTTTAAATATCTGACTTCCATTGTTTGTCTTAAATATCTGCAATTCATGCGTTGTCATTAATCATTATATATATTATTAGTGGGCCCACCACTTACTAGCAATTGGGCGATTGGTGATTATGGGCAGAGAGTGCTTAGTAGAGGTCCCGGAACCGGTCGAGGTCTAGGCTGAATGCCTTGTGGGAAAACAGCACTTTCGAGTATCCATCTGACACCGGCCCTCGCTGCAGCTTGAGTCTCGGCAGACTAGAAAACTGGTGATCCAGTAGCAGAGTTTGCAATTGAGGTGACTGGTGGAGTAAGAACTTTGCCAATTCCAGCACGTTTCCTCCTGCATTTGCGTACCCTTTCATGTCAATGTGAAGGAATTTGAGGTTTGTAGCCACGACGGCCAGCGCGGGCAAATTGTCTGGGTCTGATCCATCCGATTCTGCCATTACTGACTCCAGGGTCGACACCAAATGCTCTACCAGCTTGATCATAATGTAGAATGGGACAGATCGGCAAGTGAGCTGGCGGACATCATGGGAGTGTCGAAGTACCGACTCGCAGATAGTCTCGAGCGACCGCAAGTTGTCTCCCTTGCCGCTGATGACGAACTTCTTGAGCGCTGGTAATTGCACGGGGAACTCGCCAATTGCAGACGCGTTCATGACCCGGAAATAAGTTACGTTGGGGAGCACCGTGGATGGCGGGGGGACAAGGGCCAGCGAGCGAGCTGGGGGTGTCGACACTGCAGCGCTGTTACTGCCATCCTTGGGCGCGGGTTCAGGCCAGTCCAGGCAAAACTTCTCAATAGACTTGGGCACCCAGTCGTAAGTCTCTTCGGTACAGCTGATGCCCTTCAAGCTCAGCACCTTCAACTTCTTGCAATTGACAAACAGCCGGGTTAGGTAGCCCTCGCTGAAGTTGACGTGACCGTTAATATGCAAAAACACCGTCTCCAGGTTGGCCGGGAGCGAGTGGTTTTCAACATAGTCACGAAGCAGGGGGAGGTGAGCTGAGGTCAAAAACAGGCGCAAGTGGACGGTCTGCGGGGCAATCAGCGGGACCAGCGACTTCTCATCAAACAGGCTGAACGGGCACACTGGGCCACCCAGCGTCAGTCCAGACTTCCCCGCCGCCAGAGCGCCCGGCTCGGCGGTCACAGATGAGGCCGGGTCTTTTAACCACGCTTCAACGTTGATAGATGCATTTGGAATGTGTCGGCTCACTAGGGTGACCATGCCTTGAATTAGCGGCAACGGGACCTGACGGTATCCAGTATTGATTTCGACGAGCTTGATATTGGTGAAGAACTTTGGCACAATTGTCATGAGGAACCAGTGGAACAGTTCTGGGGTGGCGTCGTCTGAGTCCATCCCTTGAGCGATCTCTGTTTCCAAGTGGGCCGACATACCCGTCAGGGACTGCACAATTGACCCAAACAGCACTGGCGAGTACTCGTCGAGGTAGAACGTGAGGACTTGTACGTGGTTGAACGGCATGCGGTGGGGCCCAGTCCCCCCTACAACCGTCTTCCAAAACGACTCAATGTTGGACGCGCTCAAGCCAATGTACCCGTGGCGGCAATTATGGTGGCATTGCAACGAGTCTGGGAAGCACACCGTCGAGCAATCGGGCCCCAAATACTTTGCCATTTGCGGTCTCAGTCCCGGCTGATACCCGTAAATGGACGCATTGACGTCGAGGTGGTTCCACAGCATTGGGGTCGCCAATTGCTGCATCTGAGAACAGGTGACCTGGACCGAGCGGAGATCAGTGAACGAGAGATTGTCCAGCACCAATCGCAGGATTTCGGGGGGCATTGACAGCAGGGCACTTGCGCCGTCCTTCTTGTTGAGCCGGTGACGGATCAAGTCGCGGTACGCAGAAGAGGTGGCGGAGTGTGCCAGTTTGTGTAACCGGGACAGGCCATCGTGAATGGGAGGCTGTAGGTTAAGCATTGCGACGGGGGGGTGTGAGACAACGGGTGTCAATCGGATCTGGAATTTTCAGGTCTCGATATCAGTGCAAATTAGGGGTGTTCTCCGAATACTTGCCGATCCTACTGAAGGCCCTGAGAGGCTATAAGGAGTCTACTAATAGGTCGCGATATTTGGCTATCAGTACGTGGGGACGTGGAGTTGGTTGTGAAAAGTTGAACACGGCCTGCCTGGGTCGTCTTCATCCCATATATACTGGCGCCATCACGCTATCTCATCTTTCATGTGAATGTGACTAAGCTGATCCCACCGTCTAGGAGCCCCCAGCGCCTCTGGCCTCGTGGTGTCAGTGGTGCCATTTGGTGCCCATTGGGGCCAAATGGGGTCTTCGGGGGCCGGGAATTGGCCGTTCAGGCGCAACTCCGACGGCCTGCAGCACACTGACAACCAACGACCAGCGATGTGCGATGTGGGATATGTGGGAGCACCAGAGGAGGCGGACACAACCTCAGGTTGCAGTGGTTGGAAGTCCGCACTTGACCGTTGAGGCCTCAAAGTGGCTACGAGTCAGAAGACTTGGGCTCGTCACTGGCGGCCGGCAATCCGGCCATCACCGTGGGGGTTCGGTGGGGGGTGCTATCTGCTCATCAGGTTTGAGCGGTTCCTTTTGCGTCTGCAGGTGCATCGACGGGCGTCAGCATATGAAAACGATACGAACATGGTAGATAGGAATGTGTCGGAAGACTACCGGCAAAAGAGACGAGGCAGGTAGAAGAGACGGAGAAGGGCCGGTAGTCATAGCAAAGAGTGCGTAGGAGGGGGGGTTTCGGGTTAATATAGGCTTGTGTACTGTCAAATCTAGTCCAACTTGTACTACTGTTTTACTGCTATTCTGCTGTCAGTGCCTGTCTGCCCGTTCAGGTGCCAGTGCCTATCTTGATTCCGATCGGCGGTGAAATTTATTTTTGTATTTTTCACCAGTTTATCCGAGCCGAGGTTGAGCAGCCCAATTTATTCCGGACCACCACCGGATTGCACCATGGCAACGGCAACGGTAACTGCGACAGTAGTGCCAACAGAGTAGCCGGTAACGATATTACCGACATGTGCCATGGTACCGTAGCCCTGTCGTGCTTCGCCCCGTACCAGAGGGGTGTGTGGCAGCTGGCATCTCCTGAACGGACCGTGTCACCACCTCGTGGCCCAGTCATATTGATCCATGCGATCTCCGCCCCCTCCTCTCCCCTCCTTGCCCCTCATACCACGCCCCGTACCCCAGACCCCTCACAGTTCACCCCTCGCAATCACCCCTCACAATCACCCCTCACCTCATTCTCCATTCTACCCCTGGTTGCCCGTGCCTGATCTCAACAGGACTGGGCCGTCGTGCCCCTCGCGATGCCCCGAAATTACATGGCATCGCGGGGCACTTGGCGGAATTAACCGGCCCAGCATTCAGTGTGGCAAAGGCATGGCACTGGGCTTCTGCCCGCATTCTACTAGCCTTCCTGCGCTAAGAACATTTCCACTGCCATCCCTATCTGAGCACTGAGAGATTGCTGCGCTACCAGCAATGCGGCCCCAATCTCCTCTCACGCTCTCAATTGCCACCCCGCTGTGCTCGTGCTTGCCCAGTCATGCTCGTGCTCGTGCTTCATGTCCTGACCACCTGACCCCGATTTCAGCTGCTTTGCCATCTGCCTCTTCGTTTGTTTGTTGTTTGGCGTTGTCTGATAGCGGTCGATCGCATGTGATCGGCCGTTGCCGTTGAACTCAATCATGTACGGGCTGGACTGCACTCGCCGTTGTGTCGCCCTGCGCGAGCGGTCCGACTCACTGTGAGCTGGCTGAGGCGCCAGGCGGCTCCGGCTTGTGAATATGCCCGTTAGATAACCCGGGCCCTGTGCCCGCTACGTAGCTTGCCAACGCCTTAGTCACAACTAGCAATTGGGACCGCACCACATGGTGTAGTAGTACTGTAGCTGTCGAATTGGACCGGGTAGCGACAGAATCACATCAGTCGGCACACGACGTCGCTACGAAACAGGATCCTAGCATAGATAGCATGGCCATATCCGCGATATCCAATGCAGAACCACCAAATAAAGCAGTAGCAGTAGTAGCAGGAGGAGCAAAAGTACCCGCACTGACAAGTAACAGAATAGCACACTAGCAGCACAGCAATTAGCAGCACTAGCCTGGTGCGACTAGAGTAGCAGCATTGCTGGATCTACAGCACTATACGACCTCCACCCCCTCAGCAACCTCCACGACCCCACAGCTGCCCCTCCTGTCCCTCCTGCTCCTGCGGTCTGCCGTTTCCCGTCTCCTAGTTGGGTTTGCCACTCCGCTTAGTGTACCGCTCATTGTGCCCGCTCATTGTGCCCCCTCATTGTGCCCCTCATACCCGTGCTTGACTGTACCAGCGCAACTCCGCACTGATGCGTTGAGGCTCGTGTCCCCAACCACCTTAGTTACCCCAAACCGCCTCGAGCAGGTCAGTTGGCAAATTTCAATTAACGGTTATAACCTCTTATCGCCGGATCGTCCCCCGATACTAGCGACAGGATGGAGGCTAAGAAGCGAAATAGAGTGCCAAAGAACTGTACTGAGTGTGCAAAACGAAAGATTAGGTGCGACCGGGGAAAGCCAAACTGCTCGACCTGTGCAGCCAAAAATTTGAGCTGCTTTTACCCAGAAAATGCTCTGTAAGTGGGGTGAGAAAGTACTGGTGGGGTGAAATTGTCAAAAGCTAACCAGTGATGATAAGTTGACAATCAAGTTCCTGAAACGCGAGAACCAGAGACTGAGAAAACTACTGGCTACCACGGGCAGTGTTAGCAGCGACGACAGAGACGTTGATTCAACCGGTGCTGGTTCAATTGTGAATGGACGGCCAATTGACAACTCAAATGGGTTCGATACATCCTCGGCAGGTGACAGCTACAGTCACAGCACTGCTCACAACAGCGCTCACAGCTCCCACAGTTTGAACGGTCATAATGGTGCAAGTGCTGGTGCGAGCACCAGTGTGAGCACAGGCCGTTTGAATCCGACCGCTCCGAGTGGCCCTGGTGCTGACCCTGGGGCTGCCCCCGGTACTGGGGCGTCTCTGGTTGATGCTGCGGGACCTAAGAACTTGGCGGCTCCGCTGGGCCACTTCATCAATCTGCGCCATAATGAGGTTGAAAAGAGCTTTCCGCCCTCGGTTCAGGGTCTGCTGTTGGACCCAGCTACGTTTCGCCTGCTCAATCCGTCGACGCTGATGCTGGAATTGATGGACAAACGAGACGCTGCCGTGGTGCGTCGCCAACTGGCTCTCGAAAGGACCGAAGGGGCCTACTACCGGGGGAACCGGTGCTTCCCCTACACTGATCCGTTGTTTAGACCGTTTTTTGACTCGGTACTGGCCCGGTCCTCGAGCCGAATGCGATTGTTCTGCCAGGTGTACGAATGGTCGCACCTCGTGGATCTGGTAAATAGAGTGCTCGATGGCAAGGAAAAGGAGATCTGCCAGGTTGCTCTCGCAATCGCCGTCCTCGCGCTCGGAACCGTGACAATGTCGGCGCAGGAACTCGAGGAAGCTTCAAGCTCCCACAACCAGAGTCGGAGGTTTGAGGCCCCCATTTATGAGCTGCTGGCCGAAACGGTATACTACTACATGGACCCGTACGGCCCAATTGTCAAGGTCACGGGCGATCCCATCACTGTGGATGGCCTGTCAGCGCTAGTGGTGCTGCAGACAGCGGAGTCTTTCAGGTCCCCCACAAACTGCTGCTCCCCGACACGTCTGGGCGTAATTGTCCAGCTAGCATACTCTATTGGTCTTCATCGAGACCCCCAATTGCAAACCAAAGCTGCCGAAGTGCGGAGGAGGCTGTGGTTCAAAATTATGACTATGGACGACACCCTCGCATCTAAGCAATATCGCCCTAAACTAATCAACAACGAATACACCGACATGCGCCCACCTACCGACATCGAAGGTGACAAACGCATCTACTTGTCAGTGCTACTGTTCCGGTCAGTCGCAATTGAGTCATATGTGTCAAGGCTAATCCTCTCCAGCGTGTCGCTCACATACTCGGACGTGCTGGCGTTCGACAGGCGGTTACAAGCAGCATTAAACGACCGAGAGTTTTCGCAGTTTCGGCTCCGCGAGGACTACTCCATGACCAGGACCACAGGCGAGGCGGCGTCAGGCGCTTGCTTGGAGCACGAAATACTGTCGTACTTGATTGAATTTCGAATCCAATTCTCCATCATGCTGCTCCACCGCCCGTTCTACCGCGCCTACACTTGTGAGACGTTCTCCCGGTACTGGAACACAAAGTTTGTCACGTCGCGCACGGTCTCGCTTGCAATTGCTCGAAACCTGCTCACTCTGGTACTGCACCTGCTGGAGAATGAGCCGCTGCTTGAGCAGTACGCATTCATTATTTATTCTACCTGTCTCAGCTACGCACTAGAGGGGTTATACACGCTCATTTTGTGTGTGTTGCGGGCTAAGGAGCCTTCGCTTTATACCCGCGATGCGGAGAAGATTTGGAAGGTACTCGAGCATTTAGCCAATCTGGCTGACGTGTCGCAAGTGGCCCGCCGAGGGTCCATCATCTTGAAGTCGGCCCCGCGATTGATTATAAAGAAGTTCGAGGACGCTGGTCAGCCATTGAATATCCAGGAGTTCAATGTCCCTGTCAACTTGTCCTCAGATTCTAACCCCGAGGCAGATGACGAGTTTTCGTCGTTTGAATCTTATTCTAACCCCGAGGCAGAAGACGAGTTTTCGTCGTTAAAATCATGGGACGCGTCGGAAATCTCAGTCGATTGGGCACCTGCAAATTCTAATTTTGATGAATTGGCCAATTTTGAAGAGTACTATCGATGGGCGGTGTCGTCATTTGTAGGAATAACGCCTGACCCTCTAGCCAGCTAAGGCCAGAGGAGGCATTGTGTCACGGCAATGGACGACCGCAATTACAGAAGTACAGGGCAGTTGTCGTCTGCTTTATACTGCTACTGGTCTACTGCTACTGGTCTACTGCTACTGGCACTTGCATTGTCCCGCGCCATTTTGGCCGCCTGTCGCTTGCTCGCTATCTCGGCGATCAACGGCTTTTCGCGGACCTCGGCGGTATCACGTGCCCCGCAGTTCATACTTAACCCCAGACGCTTGTCGCTTCTTCTCCGTCACAGGTAGAAATGTCGGCATTTGTTCACTTGGGCGAATACGACGAAAAGTCTCGTCAGAACCCTGGTCTCGACTTCTTGGGAAAGTACTATGAGTCTATGAGAACAGGCGAGGGCGACAATTTGGACATGGCCAAGATAGACCTCGCTGACTGGTACAGTAAAGACGTCGAGTTACATAATGCTGATAACGGCCTTTTCAGGGGACTGGAGGAGGTCCAGCCGTTCCTTCATGGCGCTGGTGGTTCTTTCAAGGCTGTGTCGCAGAAGTTGATAGAATCGGTGGCCGTTAATACCGCCCCAGGGCTCTGGCAGATCTATGTGGACAACCATACTTATTTTACGCTTGAAGATGGGCCCGAGGGACCAATCGATACGATTACCGCACCGCGATTGCTGGTGTATTATCTTCGAGAAGACCGTTCGGCCAAGCACGGGTTTCTTGTATACAAGATGCGGACTTTCTGGGATAAGACTACCATTACTAGCGTTCTATAAGGAAGACCTTGTGCGTAATATTGCTGTTGATGGTAGCAATTGGGTGGAATCACGGCAGTCTGTGGTATTTATTGAAAACCGTGGTATTTATATATCCAAATTTGCTGTTATCCAGACTGTACTAGAGTAGAACACTTTGTGCGTGTAGTAGTTGGCTTGCTGTAATCATCTCATGTCTGCAGTGAGCCCAGTGATTTCTCGTCACGTGTGTGATAAGAATTTTTTTATCTGAAATTTCAGCGGTTTGAAATTTCGAAAATTTCAAATTTCACCTCGTAGTTCCACTGAGGGCATTGATTCCAGCCGAATTGAACATTGATCCCAGCTCAATTTAATACTGATCCTCGACTGAACCGACCCCTTGATACTCGAATCGCACGCAAATCAGCATGTCGGCCCCTCAATTGCGGCCACAGTATCGTCAACCTGCGTTACCCGGCAAGACTACACCCGAAATTCGATACTGGAGAGGGTTCAAGTCCCCCCTTCTGGTTAAGGAACACAATGCCATCTCTCACATCCATTTCAGTCCAGCGTCACCTCATGATTTCGTCATCACGTCCGGCACCCGTGTCCAAATTTTCTCGGCCAAGACCCGGCAAGTTGCCAAGACCATCTCTCGATTCAAGGACACTGTCTACTCCGCCGAGTTCAGATCTGATGGACGAATTGTGGGAGCGGGAGACGCATCTGGTTTAGTCCAGTTGTTTGATACTCAATCAAAGGCAGTTCTGGTGACTCTCAAGCCGTCCGCACACCCTACTCATGTCACCACTTTCCACCCCCTCAAGCTAACTTCATTACTATCTGCATCAGACGACGGCGTTGCGCGGTTATGGGACATTACAGACTCGAGCCCGGTAGCAGAGTTCAAGGGCCACGGCGACTATGTTCGGTCGGCGACGTTTGTGCCGGGAAGTGACTTGGTAGCCACCGGGTGTTACGACTCTAAAGTGCGGTTGTTTGACGCCCGGGACCCGCAATCGACGGTAGCGGTATTCGACCAAGACGCGCCGGTGGAAGCGGTGCTTGCATTGAACTCGTCGACAATCCTGTCGGCGGGCGGACCCAAAGTCAAGGTGTGGGACTTGACTGCTGGGCGAATGGTAACAGAATTAGGCAACTTTCAGAAGACGGTCACGTCTCTATCGCATGCCCATGGCAAGGGAGTGCTGGCGTCGTCCTTGGATGGGCATGTTAAGGTATTTGACTCGTCATCTCCTGGGTGGGATGTGCAATTTGGATGGAAATTCGGGGGTGCCGTGCTTTCGGCTGCAGTGGCCCCTGATCATAAGCATTTTGTTGCCGGTCTGACGTCTGGTCTGTTTGCAATTAGAACGAGAAAGACTGCCAAGTCGACCGCGGCCGGTGGGGCAGTTGATACCGCCCAATTGCAGTCGCAGCTCGCCCGGCAGCCCAAGTCAGCAAACTTTGCCCGAATGATTCGTGGTGCTGAATACCACGGGGAGACGGAGCATAGAATTGTTGATGACACTCCAGTCGGCGTCCAGCGCAAGCTGAGAACCTATGAAAAGCATTTGAATGCATTCCGATGGGGCGACGCTTTAGACTCAGCGTTTGCTCCGGGAACTTCGGCGCAGACCACCTTGACGGTGCTCAATGAGCTGCGGACTCGAGGCAAAATTGCGGTATCGCTTGCTGGCCGAGACGAGGACTCGTTAGAGCCAGTCTTGACGTGGGCTACTCGGGCAGTCGCGGATTCACGATCAACTAGCCAAGTCGCCGACTGGGTTGGCGCAATTGTGGATATGTATGGAGGGTTGATTGACCGATCGTCAGTTTTAGAGACCTTGGTTCAGGACCTGCGACGAGCTATTTCGACAGAGGTTGAAGTGGCCAAGGATTCCCAAAGACTCCAGGGCATGATGCAGATGTTGATGGCCTAAGCTAAGCGTTAATCTGAAGGCCCGGGGAAAATAAACCCTAGGTCTACGTAATAGATGACAGTTAATTGACTAATGCAATTATGAATCAATGGTCTTGTACTCGTATCGTCTCATGTATGGTGTCTCATGCCTCGTGTCCCGTGTCTGATTACCTAGCCCGTCTTCCGAATCTTGGCTTGTACCCCTTGTAGCCCGAATTGTTCAATTTGAGTCGCACAAAGTTCTCGGTCTGTTTGGTCTGGCGTACTTTAGGAATTTCAGCGCCATTTTCAATGTCCTGTTCATTGAGAACCGGTTTGAACTTATGTCGCTTAGTAGTTCGCTTCTGGCCCTTCTTTTTCCACTCTCGCCGACCCTCGCCCTGTTCAGGATTCAATTGACCTTCAAGCTGTCGAATCTCTTCATCGAGCTGTTCCTCAGCCAACGAGCCTTCGGGAATTTTGATAATCTCTTCGAACTCTTCCTCTAAACTACCCTCGTCCTGAATCTGTTTGAGCTCTGCAATGAGGCTAGACAATCCTTTGCTCTTGACTGGAGACGACACCACATGCGACCGGAACCGAAGATATGAGGGAGTTGCGCTCGCTGGTGTCCTAGGGAGCACAAGTTTTGACGGGCTCTTGGTAGGAGTCAACGATAACCCCGGCGCCGGAGCTGGAGCTAGGCCAGGACTGCGGCTCGGCTTAGACGGACTGGATATGGAGTCCTCAACGTCGACTGTGCGCCGTTTAGAAGGCGTATCGAACTGGGACGATTCGCGGCGGGTGTCACGGCGCCGCTTTGACGGTTTACCTGCGATCTGAGGAGTTCCCGGCGAGTTGAAATCAAACAGTCCAATGACTCGACCCTGCAGCTGAGGGGTCGGGCCCAACTCAGTGATCTCATCATCTGATACTTCAGGAGTTGACCGGCCATCTGGCTGCTCCTGTGCCTCTGGCGGCTCCTGCGGCTCCTGTGACTCCGGTGGCTCGCTCCCATTACTGGCACGACGCCCTTTTTCCACTTCTACTTCGGCATGCTTTTCTCGCTTTTCCCTTCCGTCTCGCCCTCCTTTCAATTTGCGCCGTAGTTCCTCCGGCGGCAATTGCAACAGTTCCTTATACTGATGGTACTTTTTGTACTTCAGCTTCATTTCGCTATGCTGTCGAATGTCATCTCGGTCAGGATCGCGGCCGTTCTCATTTCGAAACTGGTGCTCCCACTGCTTCACCTGGGCCTTCAGCTCTTTGCACTTCTGCTCAAGCGAGGGCATAGCGACAGATGTCGAAACAAGTAGGGCCACTCTCTGTTTTAAGCGACTACTTCGTAGTTTAGTAGCTAGTTAGGTACTGTGTTTGGCTGTCAGCCTGCTTCTCTTTTCGTGTGCGCGATCCGATCCGATTTGTCTTGAATTAGCTCTAGTCGCGCGTCGCGTATTGAATTGATCTGAAACATTGATCACGTGCACATCACGCTCACAGCACATGATATTTCAATGAAAATTGTTGGCACTGAGTGTGAGGCTAGCATTGACCAAGGCGGTGTCAGCCTATGAAACAAAGATGAAAGGAATTATGCTCATTGGAATAAATCTCCGTTGGAGTCATTACAGGATAAGTATATAAACGAGTTGCATCTGTACGTTAGTCCCTTAGGCACATTAAGGAACTAACAGAGTGTATACTGGTATAGCCGCACGAGTCTACCTACAGCAAGTCAACAAAAATTCACCAGATCAAGCAGCTTTGATCTGGCCGGTCTACTGCTCTACAGTCTAATGCATCGCTGGAACTCCTGCTGGAGGCTGGCTGGACTCGGGGTCGTATCCCGAAGGCAACTGAGGCATTTATCATCCACAAGTCATGTTTTGACTGAGAATCGACCTGATCCGAACCATTTGGAACCCGAATCTCACCCGCCCGTTGCATCTCAAGCTCGAACCCAGGACTCGAAGGCCAGCCCGAACTCGGCTCCCGCTCCGGCGTCTGGCTCAGCATCCAGCTCATCACCTTTTCCATCATCTGTACCATGGTATCTCCGGGACCCCGATGCTGAAAAGGCTAAAAATGCATCTTCTAAACATAACGCACAAATGCCCGACATTTCGCCAGACATGCCGGCGTCCCTACAACCAATTGTCGAGGAAATGGCACTTACCCTCGGGCTTCAGGACTTGCAATTGATTGATCTGCGTGATTCAGATACTTTCGGGACCCTCGGGTCGTCAATTCTAGTGTTGGCGACAGGGAAAAGTGACAGACATTTGGCGCGGTCGGCGGTTGAACTGTCAAAATGGATCAAGAACACCCATCGGGTCAAGGTGAAGAGGGAAGGCTTGCTAACGTCAAACTTTCTTCGAATTCGCCAGCGTCGATTGCGGCGCAAGGCCGCCAGGTCGACAAAATTCTACGGAAAAGAGGACGTTGAAGGTGCAAGCGGGATCCAGCCCAATTCATGGGTCGTGATTGATACCAATGTCGACAATGTCTATGTGCATCTTTTCACAAAGGAGCGACGTCAGATTGTGAATTTAGAGGACCTCTATGAGCAAGCTGACCACGCTGAGCAAGCCGACCAAGGTGCGGTTAGCGAGAGTGCAGCAGGTGATTCGATCGCCTCTGCCTCTGCCCCTCAACCTTCCCCCTTTTCTGGTGTAGGCTCAATCCGAAAATTCCATACTGGCTCTCTTGGCCCCTTTAGAGCCTACTCCACTGCTACTGCAACCACAGCAACCGCAGCCTCTGCCTCTGCATCTCCGGCTTCCCCTGACTCGCCCTCGGACATATCTCGCCTCAGCTTACAAGGCAAGTTTCAAGAATGCGTGGCCCTGGCTAAAAAGGGCCCGTCAGCGAGCCGCAAAATTGCCCTCAAGGCTCACATCAACTACCTGGTTAAGCTGCGCCGCCAAAAAGTTGGCGGTCAACTGGACCCCGCCATCCACCGCCGGGCGCTGGTCGTCCAGTCGTTCATGATGACAATGCCACGACTGTTTCGATCCTTGTCCTACTGGCGACTGCGCCTGCTGTTCCTGATTGAAGCCCACCGACTCAATTGGCACCAATTTCCTCTACAAATGATAGTCGACCACTTGGAGTACCAACAGGCGTCCGGGTTTGTAATTGGCACCTGGGAAATGGAGGCCATTTTTAAGGCAATTGCATATGGACATGTGGAAGGGGTCGACAAGTCGTGGCCCAGCCGTTGTGACGCTAAATTTGGACTGGTGTTGAGAGTAATGGAGTTGTGTCGGTCCAGTGGCCTCAAGGTTTCGGCATCTGATGGACTCTTGAGCCTGATGTATCGCATGTGCATGAGCCCTAGTCGGGACTATTTGGCCTATGGAAAGCCCCAAGGACCTGGCGAAGCCAACGAAGCAGTTGATACCGCGGGTGCCAGTGTTCCGGGCACTGCCAGTGCTCCCGATGCTAGCTCAAGCTCCAGCACCTCCTCCGAGACTGGGCGTGTAAGACGCCGCGGATACCTCGATTCCCGGTCTCAAGCAATTGCGTCGCTTTTTAATGAATTCAAGGGCGGCTCTCAAGAGGCTAAGATGCTAGTGGCTTTAGTGCTAACTGCGTTGGCAAATGACCTCCAATGGGGTCCGTTTTGGGCCTTGTGCAATGACATGATGGTGCTGAAGCGCATTGATGACCAGATCCTGTCGTTGGTGGTGCCGTTGGTGGTGCAAACGGGCGATGAGACTGCCATTACTCATCTTATCAACTACTATTTACCGTTGATACTTATTGACAATCGCAGTTTGCTGACTGGAGATTTGTTACATGTGGTGGAAAGTGGGTTGAACATTATTAATCCTGATCAGCGAGGTTATTCGTCATTGAGGCAGCTAATTGCCGCGAGTGAGCGAGCTGCGGAGACCCGAAACCTTAACGCAAGTGAGTGAGGTTTCCTTGGAGATGAGGTTTATGTTGATAATCGTGAGCGCTCGACCTTGCATTGGGGAGTCTCTGAGTCACTGTTGTGTCCTCTAAACTGGTGAATTCCAAATCTTTTGTACTATTCACATGATTGTTGTTAAGCTACTGGAACACTGCAATGCTAAATGGGTAGCTGACAATGTTACAATGGGTGCATGCTTGCAATTATTGGCACATAAAAGCTCTGCTTGCCGCCAGAACTGCTGCTATTGTTGTTTCGCAATTGTCACGCCGCCCATACCCCCACATCCCCACTAGTCCGCCCCTCAATAATATACCCCTCTCTGTACCGAACTCGATTAATCACAGCTTCTTCCCCCTCGTCACCCGGTCCACATGTCCAATGCTTGCCTGCCTCTCGATCATATATCTTCACAGTAGAATCCCCAGTAGCAGACACAACTCTTCGAGCATCAAAATGCAGCGACGTGATCGGATTCTCATATGCAAACGCGTCGTAAATCGTCCCCGTCCGGAGATCCCAAATGCGAATGCTTCTGTCAGTACTACCAGTCGCCAGATGGTACTCGTCAAACTGGAGACAGGTGACAGGCCCAGTGTGGCCCACTAGAGTGCGGTGGACTTGGCCAGATCGCAAATCCCACAATCTCACAATGCCATCCGCCGTCCCGGTTGCTAGCGCAGCGTCGTAGCATTGCACTGCGCCGACGAAATCTGCAGTAGCCTCTGCCATTGACGACGCCGTCCGCCGGTGCTGGATCTTGGAATCAGGCAATTGTGAGGAATACGTTTGAGCAGCGGCCCAAACAATGTCTAACGTCTGAAGGCACTTACCCACATTCATGTCCCACTGACGAATAGTTTTGTCGGCAGACCCGGACACCAAAGTCGACCCGTAGAAATGCAATGCCGTTACTTCGCCAACATGGGCTTCATAAGAGTCGATCAGAGGCTCGGCCTCGTCGTCCACATCCCAGAGCTTAAGGCTGGCGTCTGCAGACCCCGTAACCACATAGTTATCGTCAATTTGAACACATTTCACTGATGCGTTGTGTCCTACCAGCCGGTTCGTGACTTGTGCCCGGCTAAGGTCCCATACCAGCACGGAATCATCTTGAGATGCAGAGACCATGGTTCCAAACGGCACATCAAAGTCCAGGGCGGTGATTGCATCAGAATGGGCGTTAAACGACCGAATGCTCTTGCCAGGCTGATAAAACTGTTGCAGTGTAGGCATTGTTTTGCGCCTGGATCTGTCGCCAGACATGAGACGCTTCTTTTTTGCACCCCCGGCGCTACCAGGACCGCCAGGGCCAGTAGACTGAAGCTTCCCATAGATGCTTTGACTCATAAGTGCCTCCTCGTCGACCTCGGGGGCGTCGACTCCTAGAGTCGTGGGAGTAGACGTAGAAGTAGGAGTCGAAAACGGGCTGCCACCACCGCTAGGGCTTCCAGGGCTCGTAAAGAGGCCATTTCCTGTCGGTAGCTGTGGGGTCGTTGCTGGTTCAGGGGTAGCAGCGGCCCGAGCAGAAGCCTGTCTAAGTTCATTCTCAAGTTTAAACTCCTCCTGCTCTAATTTGGCCACTCGATCAAACACAATCTTACGCATGGACTGCAAATGCTCAATTCGCTGGTCAATTTCTTTGATTTCGTTCGCTGCCAAGTCTTTGCGGATCTCAAGTAAGTCGAGCTTGTGATTCAGCTTAGAGACTGTGGCGAAAGGGTCGGCAGGGTGAGACCCGTCCTTTAGCTTTTTGAGACCACTCTGGTCCTCATCGTGTTCGTTTGTGGCTTGAAACCCCTGAAACAGGGAGAATTGACTAGTGGATGCGGGGATATCGCGTAGCATGTCTTCTGGAATTGCAGTGACAGCTCGGAACCGGATCTCCTCCTTTGAATTAAGGGTCGATTTTACCAATTCTGTGGGAGTGCGCCGCGAGTTGAACGAAAACAGCCGGCGCTGGTATTGCGGTCTGGCCGCAATCTCCTTCATTGCATGGTGGAAATGAGAATTCGCCACGTCTGGGACAGAGCCAGTGACTAGTGATGTAGCTGTTGCAGTCACAGTTTTAGAAAGCCGGCTCAGATTCGAGTTTGTAGCTGCAATTGTCGCCGCAAACGACTCGTCTTCATCAGCCATTGGCACGAACAGAATACAGTGTGGGAAAACTTTCGCACTCTGTCGAATCTAAGCTTTCTGCGTTCTCAATCTGGTGATGCCGGCTAGCCTCGGCCACTCGGTCTTGGTTCTTGGCTCCACGCTCTTGGGCTGCCGTCAGGTTAAATCGTCCGTCTTTCGAGTAAAATCGCGGTCAAAACGGCAAATCCACTATATCTGAGGATATTTTGAACCTTTAAACCTCTCAAATCCCGAAAAAACTGCCGGTTTTGCCCCAAATCCTGAGAGTTGCCTCGGCCGTCTGGAGTAGAAGGGACACTTTTCACACTCGAATCGCATCGCCCTAACCCATAGCTGCTACCCTAGCCCATATTTCACCCTAACCCTGTATATTATGGGTTAGGGTACTTGCCAATTTTAACTAGCTTTTTCATTTGCCACTTTACTGTATCCTCACTGTATCGTATATATAATGGCGGATTCTAATCCAGAACTGCCTGAACCCGTGGGAGATTCCGCGGTTGAAGCGACCGAAGTCCATGACGTCAGTGATACCAGTGCACAGGTTGTTGAAAATGAAGCCAGTGTAAATGAAAGTGCTGAAAGCCACGAGAATCCTGAGAATGGTGAAAATGAAAATTCTCAGAATGATGAAAATGCTGAAAATGCTGAAATTGCTCAGAATGATGAAAGCTCTGAGAGTGCTGAAAATGCCGCTGAAAATACCGCTGAATCTGTAGCTAGCGCCCCTGCTGAAACTTCAGTGTCTGCAGATGAGCCTACTGAATCTGCTCCTGTCGAATCGTCTGACCCTACGGAATCGTCTCAGCCTGCAACTGAATCGTCTGCTCCCGCAGAATCGTCTCAACTCGCTGCAGAATCCTCTGCTCCAGCTCTCGCCACAGAATCGTCCGCTCCCGATGCTCCCGCCCCCGCTTATATCGACCCCGTTGATTCGTCTGATGATGAAGACTATGACCCCGAAGCTTCCATATCGTCGGCTCCCGAACCCCCAAAGAGCCTAGAATCTGTCCTTGCTCAATTCTCCAAACCCAACGCTCCTCCCGTCCCTACTCCTGCATCCGCTCCCATCCCTGCCTCTACTGACCTCAGTAAGTTGTTGTCTTCAATTGGCAAGCCGCCGAAGCCTGCCACCAATAGCCCTGCTCAAGGCAATTCCCAGCTCGTCCGCCCTGTACAGGCCCAAGAAGACGGTCCGGAGCGAAATCTGAATCGCTCGTTCACTCCTCAGGAACAAGCCGCCTATGATCAGTACCAAAAAGATGAAGAGGCGTTTAATAGTGGCAATATTGATATGAGCCAGTTCGCGTATGGGTCTAGAATGTTTATTGGGAATCTGCCTACTGACCGAATCACTACACGACAGCTGTTTTTGGTGTACAATCACTACGGGCGGATAGCCCAGATCGCAATGAAGCAGGCGTACGGGTTTGTACAGTTTTTCACCGTCGAAGCGTGCAAACGGGCCATGGAAGTCGACTCCAGAGTGCCATTGATGGGCAATCGAATCGATTTGCAGGTGTCCAAGCCCCAAATTCCAAAGAAAGAATACCAAGCAATGATGGCGTCGAAGCGAGAGAGATCGATTTCGCCTCGGGGACGAGGTCGATTTGGCGACCGGGACCATCGAGATCGTGGGTCGTCGCGAAGAGATTACGGTGATTCACATGGGTATCGAGAACGCGGAGGCCGCGGCAGCGGCAGCCGTGATCGATACGGTGGTGGTGACTATTATGATGCTCGAGATCGAGGCCGTGGCGGCGGTGGTGGTAGAGACCGGTACTCGGCTCCTGACATCCAAATCTTCGTGCTGGATCCGATGATTGACCCGCGGTTTGTGGATTATGTTGAGCATGGGTTCCAGGACGCTGGTTTGTACAGTCGCATCAACGAACTGGGCCCCAGAGACTCGCTGCAAGCCGCTTCTCGCCAGCTAGCGCACGAGGGGGTGATTGGCGTTGTCACTCTGGATCATGAACGACAGTCGTCGGGGCTGGTGAACATTCAAGTATTTGAGCCAGATTCCAGCGGCATGACTCGATTTGAACAGCATAATAATCTCAACCTCGGCGTCGCAATCGACTTGGTAGCCGAAGCTAAGCATGGCAGATTATCAAATCGAGGCAGCGCGTCATTACCGCCGAGACCAGGCATGAATATTGGCCGACAGCCTGACCATGGGGGAGTGGGAGGCCATGGTGGGTATGGAGGATATCAGCAGCAACCGCCCCCGCAGCCAATGCCCAATTCTCAAGCCAATTTGCTAGGAACTTTGCAGAACCTTGACCCGGATTCTCTTCAGAAGGTCGTTGCTTTGCTACAGCAGCAGGGCCAGCCTCAGCAAGCTCAGCAACTAGGCGGTGGTCCAGGAGTTCCGGGTGCCCCTGGTGCTCCTGGTGCTGGGTACGGAGCGCCTGGGTATGGTTCGCAGTATCCAACTGGCGCCCAGGGCTATGGGATGAGCCAGTCAGTACAGCCGGGACAGCAGCCATCACAGCAAGTCCAAAACATTATGGATCAATTAACTCGGCTCCAAGGCAATCGGTGACGCTGAAGCAGCGAAGCAGCGAAGCAGCGAAGCACTGTATCTCCAGAGCAGGAAATCAGGCTAGCGGCGCCTCTTTAGAAAGGCATGCCTAGTTCTAGTTGTAATTGCATGACATTCCACACCTAGTTGTAATTAAGTGGCATTTCATGTCGTTGTAATCACATTGTTCCCCTTATGCACGCGCAGATTCAAGCTGTCGTTCTAATTGTTCAATCTCTTTCTCAACCTGCTCGGTCTGTGCCCGAATCTCGTCGCCGCTTTTGCCCAATAAATCATCAGTTCCGTAGTCTCGCTCTTCAAGATAAATATTCAATTGTGCCAACTGCTGTCGCTGGTCCTCCACAATGTCTTCGTATCGTAAGATGTCATCGGAGAGTTGTGCATAGCTAGCCCGGAATTGAGCGACCTTGTCTGCTGCTCCCTTCACTGGGTACAATTGGATGAGTTTTTCGATGGTTGCGCATGCCAATTCCACGTCCAGCTCGGGTCCGTGGCCTCCATTCTCCCCAGTTGTCGCGGCGACAGTAAAGCTTTCCGCGTATCCAGTGTCGCGTAAGTGCAATCCCTCTTCGGCCGGTTCAAGGTCACGGATCAAGCTGGTGATGTCGATGGACTTGTCGAGGACAGCGGTTGCAAATGGGGAGTTCTTTGGCCGAGAAAACGATTGTGACGAGATGGAGTCAGCTGATTCCTGGATTTTTTGCAGTGCAAACTCCATCGCAGCGATGTGAGGTAGGCGGCACCGTGGTGGAGCGCGGTAGTGGTGGCGTGGGCTGTCGTGGTGTGAGCTGTGGTGGTGGACGGACTGTCCCAGATCGGACTCTCAAGACGCGTCTGGGTACAGGATTTTGTTGGATCTGGAAGGATACGGCTTGAGTGCCACTGGTACAGTATAAAAGGACTCTTCCCAATTTGGTTTTTCATTACATTGTTTGGTTACAACTTCAGGTGATACGTGGTGGGATATCTACTAGTGAGTAGTTAGAGTCATTGGCTGACTAGTTTAGGTGAGTACCGTACTGGAATATTATTACATTGTTTGGTTACAACTTCAGGTGATAGGTGGTGGGATATCTACTAGTGAGTAGTTAGAATCATTGGCAGACTAGTTTAGCATTCACAGGTATTTGTTTCAGCCGTAGGACTACGCAACAAGCCTCAACAGATTAAGAGTCACAAGTAGCTTCACTATTGGCTACAGACTGGTGATTACTGAACTCATTTGATAGAGTGATTCTGCTGATTATCTAAGGGCCACAACAATGTCTACAATTCGGCCTAAGTCTCAGGATGAAGAATTGTCGCGGGGGTTGGGAGACATAAGCCTCTCAGGGGAAAGAGAAGTGGCAGTGGATAGCCACTCTGAGCCGTGCAGTTCGTTCTCAATTAAGAAAGACGGGAGGATCATAGGCAAATCAATCAAGGAGTATATCTCCTTTGATGACTTGGACAAAATTGACCTTAATGCCCCGGCTGTGGAGATAGGGCGCAATGTGGTCGACGCGTTTCGAACTGTCTTCAAGAGATCAGATTCTGAGGAAATTCTGGACATGTGCCTAGACAATGACTTTGGCCTCGGAATGGCATACTACCAGAAAGATGACTTCTTCACGGCAGGGACTAGATGGAAGACTTCCGGACAAGCCTCCCAGGAGGATTGGCTCCTGGCCATGATGGATGGCAAAGAGGAACCTGAAGCCCCTACCTGGAGTCCAGTAACCGGTTTTTCAGGACCAGATGCCACTAGAAGGTGTTTTAGCAAGATAACCCACCCGACCTTCCATAAATTGTTGGGGAGAATGACGACTCTGGATGACTTTGAATATCTTGCTTCATTGATCTACCTTCACTACTATTTCTATAAAGAAGCACCGGGGAAATTTGTCCCTCTTCTGCAGAAAATTCCCTTTTACCCGACGGTGGATACCCCGTTGAGTTTCCCGGACCTCCATCAGGAGATAAAGGCTTTGGAGGATCTGAATGAGTTTGGTGCTGACTTCATCACGCAGATGGAGGGAGCCTGGAAACAACGAATTAATAACCCGAAGGAACTGGCTAGAGTCGTGAAAGACTACCTGAAAAACATGACCCAAGTGCATAAATTGGAAATATTGTCCGCTGAGGGCTACCGGATGTACCTGGTAAGACTCCTACGACTCGTGACGCACGCTAGACACGTCTATCTTGGGGCGTCACAGAGTGACCTATTAACAACAGATATGATCAGGGTTCTTAACAAAGAGCTTGCGGTGTCCCCTGTGGAGGCGATGACCTACATGAAGGCGGTCCAAGCCAAGGTCGTTAGTATGGCCTCCGAAAAAGCCGGCGAACCGTACAATCCCATGGACATCGCCTTTTCGGGACCGGCAGTTATTCCCTATTTTGAGCATACGGGTAACAATCGGTCGGTGACGGTGCCAAAACCAATTGTACAACAAACCTCTCTGAGCTCGATTTCCGGCCCAAATGAGATTCGTTCGGACGGCAAGGAGGAGGAAAGGAAATCCATGTCTGAGCGTTTTATTGATACTCAGCTCGAGGAAAATAACCTGCATGGCCTTTTCAAGTCAGCGCTGGTAAGGAAGATTCAAAAGAACCGACCTCTTACAGCTCAAGACAAGAGACTCTACGACCATTTCCAAGAAGTCATTGATAAGGAGGTTGACATGCGTAAATCCCAAGGAAGCCGAGACAAGAAAGCGGATCCTATTCCTGAGAACAGATTGGTGGTCAGACCAAGTGTGCCGACCTCCAAGTACAATGGGAAGGGGGTTCACCTCATGCTTGCGGATCCCTAGGATTACGTGTGCCAGAGCGATTTAGACCACATACCAATGGTCGCTGACGAAATACCCTTACTACCGGAGAAGGAATCATTTTTTCGGACCACAGGGGAATTGTTAGCATTGTGTTCTATGGATCGCACTGGCCCAGAAATTAAAGACCAACACTGAACATGTTGGCCCAGCAGACACCACTATGGGTGCGAGAAGATAGCGGAGCGGAGCTCCGGGTGACGAACAACAAGAGTCTCTACGTCTTACCCCCTTCTGCAACCAAGAAAATCTTCCGCGGTGTTGGAAATAATCCATGTATCTCGAACTTAGTGGGCACGATTAAGGTAGGCCAAGTTGGAACTGAACCTATCTTACTTGATGAAGTTTACTATACCACAGAAGTTCAGTACCCTATGTTCGATTTCTCCGCACTTAATAATGTACGAGTTGTCACTGAAGAGGGGAGCACCAAAGTTATTTGGAAACCCACAGGGCAGGAATTCCAGACAAGAATCAGCGAGGGCTGCGTCTGGTTAACTTCTACTCAATTCAGGATAACCTACCAACTGCGAAGATCAACTCGGTGAAACCGTCCTCACCAGTCGAGTTGGTCGAGATAGCACACTCCCATGGCCATGTCAATGTTACAGCGCTCCTGGAGACCATCCGAGCTGGATCTGCACCGGTGTTCGCAGCAGGGATTAAACTCACACCCGAGTTAGTAGGGGAGTCAAGCACTCTGATATCCACTGCCACGCCTGCGAGTTTGCCAAAATGACGGATGGGATATACCGCTTAACCCAAACTCGGAAACAGCGCCCAGGAGAATTGCTTCACATCGATTTGGTTGGCCCACTGAGCGTACAGGGACTTAATGGAGAGGTCCGCTTTGTTACTATTGTCGACGATATGTCGGATTTTAGCTGGGCTATTCCTGTCATGAATAAGTCCGAGGCTAAGAACCACATTATGCAGAAGATCCTCGTCCTAGAGCGACAATACGATGCCAAAGTTCGGGCCATCCGCACTGACAACGCGTCAGATTTTGTTAATCAGGTTTTAGGATCATTCCTCCTAGAACTTGGGATCTTGCACGTGCAAATCACGTGACGTTTGCGTGACTTGTTCGCCCGGTCAGCAGCATGACGGCGCGAAGTACGCGGTGTAGCCTACTGGTGCCGGTCTTGGCTCAGTCTGACTCAGCTGCACTGTTGTGGCTGCTCTGATAGTATCCTGTGAGTTATAGCGTTCTATGTAGTAAAGTAGTAGTATGGCGTTTAGAGCCCTGTAGCAGCTATATACTAAATGCATAATAATTCAGGTGAGACATTAATGAGGTACCAGGCTGGAAGCAAAGAGGAGAGCTAAAGCTACCAGAATCAGGTAAAATCACCGAAATAAACCGAACGAGCACAAATAAAACAGTCGCAGGCCCCGAAAATCATATCTAAACAACACAATCAGCCCGATTGGCCTAGAGAACGAACCCCGACGAACCCAGATGGTTCGCGTGGGTTAGGGTTACATGGGTTAGGGTCGAGATACTGGGCACGAGCCCAAATTCCAGATCACCGAGACTCCAATTGGCCAAACTCGCTTCACTAACATCACTAACCCATCTCACCCGCTCTTCACGGGATATTTCGCTCCCAACCCTCATTAAACTCAGGTGACACATTCGGCGTCTTTGGCATACCTTTTGCTGCCCCCGGGTGCCCTTAGTCTGAGCGAATCTCTTCTCGGCATGGATGGTGATTATGATAAATTGATGGAATTGACCGCAAGGTTGCGGAATTTCGATGGCCCTAAAGACTCTCGCCAGGAACTGGCAGACTCCATCCAGTCGAGACTTCGAGATTATGAACGGCAAGTCCAAATGTACCAATTAGACGATCAACTAGACGACCCGTCTGCGAAAAGAGTACATAGGGTGACGGTGGATAAGCTACAAGAAAACGTAAAGTTGGCACGACAGCAGTTTCGGGCTGCCCAGCTAGAGTCCAAACGCAATTCGGAACGAAATTGGCGGCAGCAACGAGAACTACTGTTCAGCGGTGCAACTGGTGCCGAAGACCACAAACACGGCCGAGGCGACAAGTCAAACCTCAGTGTGGAGGATCGGCTAGTACAAAAGAGCCAGGATATCACCCATACCCTGAGTCGCATTCATAATATGGCCCAGACCGAGGTGGTCAAGTCAGAGCTTAATATTGACGAGCTCGACGCGTCGACTCGAGCTCTGACCGAGCTGGAGCAGAAGTACAATGCATTTGACGTACTGTTAGGAGGATCTCGCAAGCTCATTCGGCACTTGGAGCAAGCTGATACCTGGGACCGGCGGTATATGATTGCGTCGCTTGCGTTTTTGGCGACAGTGCTACTGTGGATCATATGGCGGCGGGTGTTGAAAATGCCGGTCATGCTACTGCTGTGGACGATTGGGAGGGTGATAGGAGTCGTTAAATGGACCGCCAGCACGGTTAGCACCGTGAACGGGGCGAGGGGCGCTGGCGATGCGAGCGCAGGCTTGAGCGAGACCATCATACCAAGCGAAGCTAGCATCGAGGGTGTTAGTACGGTTGCGAGCATGGTTGCGAGTGCAGTTGCAAGCGCCGTCACAGAGGCAGTCGAGGGGATTCAAAATGACACTGAAATTGCTGACACAGTAATCGAGACTGTCAGCCATGTCGAGCTTTAAGCATTTAATGAAAGACGGAATAGCATAATAGCGGCGTTTCATCAGCTAGGGGTTGTGGCACGCATGCCGAGGTAAAGGCGTGAATAACCGCTTCGCGCAATGCCAGTGCCAGTGCCAGTGCCAGTGCTCTAATCTCTCCATCTCACAAACACCTCATCTGTCCTAAACCTCTGCGTGCAAACAGAGTCCTTCAACTCTGTGCGCTCTCCAGTTCGATAACCCAGCAACCCCGCATGGGCAATCATAATCCCATTATCAATGCAAAACCGCTCATCAGTAGCAAAGATCGACCCTCCTCGATCCTCCGCCATCTGACCCATCATCTGCTGTAACCGCTCATTCGATCCTACTCCTCCTACAATCAGCACCTGGTTCGAATTGACATGAGCCATTGCTCGCTCAGTAATCTCAACCAGCATGGCATAGATTGTCTCCTGTAGCGAATAACACAGGTCCGCTTCAGTCACTCGCTCCCCACTGTCTGTCGTCAGCGCTTTGGTGTTCTTGCCAGTAAACAGGTCGTTTGCAATGCCATCAATATACGCCAAAATTCCTGACATGGAAACATCCATACCCTTGACGGTGTATGGAAGAGGCACATAGTGCTTGCCCTTGCGAGCTAGCAGCTCGATATTGTACCCTGGACTGGGGTCGTTGGGAATGCGGAGAGTTCTGGCAAACCGGTCAAGACAATTGCCTACCGCGATGTCCAGCGTTTCACCAAAGATACGGTAGCGGTGATGCGAGTATGCAATGACCTGAGTGTTACCACCCGACACATACAGTACGACCGGGTTATCTGCTCCAGTAATCTCCCGACCCATTTCAATATGCCCAATGCAATGGTTAACGCCGACAAGAGGCTTGTTCCACATCTGTGAGATCGTTCTCGCAGCCAAAACTGTGCTCTGTAAAGGTGCGCCCATTCCTGGACCTTGAGTGAAACACACACAGTCAATTTCGTCGACATTTGTGATGCCGCTGTCCTTCAATGCTCTCTGAATCACCCGGACAACCCAATTGCGGTGGTGTCGCGCAGTATCACGAGGCAGGAACCCTTCTCCGGGAGGAGTGATGTAGGTGTCTCTTACATTAGACAGCACTTCGGCGCGGTTGGACTCTGAGAAGTCTCCGAGATTGTGCTTAATAATTCCCACTGCTAGTTTGTTAGCTGATCCCTCTAGGCCGATCGCCAGGTAGTAGTCTTTTCCTGGCTTTGCGAATTTATCCAAATCAGGCATCGGAGGTTCGACGATTAGAGCTTTAGTAAGAGTTAGTGCGATAGGTGAAGCAATATTTGGGTGCAAATTGGAATCAAAATGAAAGAGTGTGGGGAATTTCGTGGTTTTGGTGCAAAGTGAAATTTCAGATCAAGATCAACCCTAACCCATAAATCCCCAACCCATGGCACACACGGGGAGCTTTTGGGGGGAGTTTGGGGGCCAATGACGGAAAAAGAGGGCGGGAATGTGCTTTTATTGAATAATTGCCATTCAGAAGCCCACGAAAGCGCAATTTTCGTCAACTTGCGGGCCAGATTGAAGGCTCACAACGCAGAAAATAACCCTAACCCTAAAATTTTACTCTGAGCCACCAACTGTGGGCCAATTGTGGATCAATTGCATGCCGTATCCCATTGTGCTGGGCATCTCATGCAATTCAACTATAGATATATGCAATAATTACTCATAGCTTGGTAAGATTGGCGTTGGTGGCAGAGCCTCTGGCTTCACCTGCTTTCCTAACCGCTTCCCTCGCCATTCCGTATCCAGATTGATACCCAAACCCTCCAGCTCCATAGTTATGGACTAGAATGCCATCAACTGTGCGCTCAAACTCGATCCGAACTCCGCCTCTCCTGCCCGGGCGGAGCCCAGCGTGCTGAGAAACGAATTGACAGTTTTTCAAAGGTGGAAACAACTTTGCAGTCCGGGTCAGAATCCCCTCAGTCTGATAACTATACGAGTTTCCATCCCAATTGCCCGGTTCGTACGTGCCTCCTAACACCACGTGGCCCTCTGGTCCTGCCCGAGGAATGATATACGTCACAACTCCATCAGTTGTGTTGTAAGTGTAGTTTGAATCGATTCGAGTAGCGGGCTTCACCACCACTACTTGGCCCCGAATCGGGTACACATGCTTGTCCTCGACTCCCGGAAGCGAGTAAGCCCCAATTCCAGTACAATTGAAGACCACTCGAGTATGGCCACTGAGAACAGGGCTCGCTACTTGGAACGCTTCAGAAACATGACATAATTTGCGCCGAACAAATGTCACCTTGCCGGTTCTTTTCAAATACTCCACCAAAGCCGGCAGTAGCTTCGTGGGATTGAGGTTATAGGTAGTGAAGGTAACTCCGTACGTCACATCACTTGGAAGCTCGTCTTTTGCCAGAACTCGAAAGTCCCGAACGTACTGTTGAAGGTGAGCGACTTTGCCCTGGTCTGGGACCGAATCCTTCCAATAATCGATGGTCTTGTACACGGCAATCCCACACTCGGGGCCCAATTCCCTGGCAATTGAGTCAAATGCCTCGTACGACACGCGGTCGAATTCCCAATTCCGTGGGTCATCGCCAGACGCAAACGAAAAGTCTGCCCCGGCCCATGGAGAGGTGTAGTTTATAGACAAGTCACCAGGGAAATGGTTTGCCACAACCACTACCGGCTCATTCTTATGCAATTCGTAGGCAGTATACAAGCCCACAATTCCACATCCAACAACCACCGCCATGCTACCGATCCCAAGACTGCAAAAGCCGTCACCACTCTGACACCAATCAAGCACCAAGTGGCACCTCTCAGCAAGCCTCTAAAGAGCCGACAACAGCAAACTGGCAGAGAGCAGCGCTAGCCACCCGCCTCAAGTACCTCCACGAGTTATAACCACCGTACTGTAGCTATGTGTGCCGTAAGCAAGCAATGTAGTCTCGCTCTCATTATACCCGCCTTGATAAGGCTCGATAGTAGGTCATCGGACTCCGATGGCGCTTTGGTAGTAGCAGGCCTAGGCAGGGGCAGGATATGGGATACTGGCGCTTTCTGGGGTTTTAATGCGGAACCCAGAAACATGCTTGGATTTTGACCCCAGTCGACCCATCAGGCCGTCAATGGCTGCATTGATGTTCTCAGTTAGTTGGGTAACCCCAATTGAGGTGTCTCCCACTAACACTGATCCTTGGGTACCCTGAGTTAGGGCGAGTGCAGTGCTCTTGAGTGCCAATTTTGTTTGCTTTTTGACCGCCTTAACGTCAATTGACTTTTTGTCAGCCTCAGAGTAAATGCGAATGGGGATTGGCATCGTCTTACCTGACTTGTAGTAGTCGGTGCCAATGACAGACGGCAGCACTCTGGTGAGTCTATCGTCCACGAGGATGAGGTCATACTGCTGGGAGAGCTTGTGCTTGTCTTTGCGCGATCGCAGTCGAGAAATTGATACGATATCGCCAAACATTCCTTTGGTAATACTATCGGCGTCTTCCTGGAGCAGCTGATATGCCGGCAATTGAGGGTCCTTGACTACTAGGAGAATGCTGAGATTGGACGGTCGGGGTGCATGCGGGAGTTTGAACATGACGGGAGCGGGGCTTTTGGTAATCAGATCAGACATCTTGCGCCCGCTGGTGCTACTGGACGGAGCCAATTGCAGTAATGGAACATTTGATGCAATTGTGAGATACACCGGTTCACCTTTGGGAGTATTACGAACCAGGGCGGTCACTTCTTTAGATCCGGACATTACGGGCGGGGCGAATCGAGTCGGAATCACAGGAGCCCTGAATCGGCAGGGATGTTGGTGAAGCTGCCAGAGAAGCTGCTATTTATGCCGCTAGCAGAGTCAGTACAAGCTGTGTGCTTAATGCTGCAATTAGGGCCTCAGATCGGTGCATTTTTTGATCGAAATTTCACGCCGCACCAAGTGCGGCAAAACCCGGCTACAACACACACAGCCGCGCCTGTCGCCTCCAAAAAATTTCATCAGGGTAAGTCGACAGCGACAGTTTCAACTCGATTTGAATTAGTGCGACGAGAGGGTAAGTGAGAAAGCTGGGGTGAGACTGTGGAGGATAAGCGATGAGATGAGATGGAGCTTGGAAAGGAGTTGTAGGAGAGTGAGGTGGGGGCAGAAGGTTGGGCATGTGTGGGGGTGAGGAAGTGAGTGCGAGTGGGGGAGACGACTGCAATGGAAGGAGACGGAATCGAGAATGTGATATTATGGAAGGACACTGCCCTCCATTAAGAATGGTTTCAAAGTACCGCGTCTATTGGAACATATTTAAGGTTATCTCCTCTTGCATGGCTCCAAGGGCCTCGGCTAAATGCGATCGCTTCATCCTTGCACTTCACTTTTCGGTGCTAACTAGATGTCATTCTTTCAACAGGTTCCTTCCAGATGGGGCTTTGCTCCTAAGGACCGCCAGGATCGTCAGGACCGGCAAGACCGCTCGGAGCGGGATCGTGGAGGCGAGGAGAAGCGACGAAAGAAGTCCAAAAAACGCGACAAACGCGTGGATCAGAGCCTAGATGCGCAATTGGAACGCGCTCTGAGGGATTCACATGAAATGTACTCTGTGGACGAGTTTGTGAATGACCCTCATACCCAGGCCTCCCAAGGGCAACCCCACCAGGGCCATCACGGCCAACCGTCCGGTGGCTCTCACGCACATAAGCGGGGCCGTAAAAACTCAATTGACGAGGGCGAATTGATTGCATTGCTCAATCACGACACCGCCGACCCTGCATCTACGGCCTGGCACTCGTACCTCGACATGTCGGGCTCAGGCGGAACCACTACGACGGGTGCTGGTACGTCTGGAGCGACTGGGGGCCACGGGGGTGCACACACAACTCATAATACCGCTGGCACCACCACAGGGGGCCATCACAATTCTGACGAAAACTACCTGTTTGCCCCAATTGAGAACGCGCCCCCAACTCCGGCAGTCAAAGACACAGCTTCGGGGTCTAGGCGCAAACGACAAAAGGCACATCATGTGAACGATGTCGGCCTCAACGTTAATGTTGGCACGCACTCGGTGGATCCTGTGCTCGAGCATATGGCCGGCGATGACCAAACACTGGCCAAGGCAATGATGCAGGCATCAGAGATTGTCCGGTCGCTGCAGGACGAGGATTCATCGGCAGCAGCAGCCGCCGCGGCCGCTGCCGCTGCCATGTCCACTCCAGGAGCTGCTACTGGTGGAGGCGCTTCGAATGGCGCCAATGGCACGAGCCGAAATGGGGCGAAGTCCTCTGGCGGTTCTGCCGGCTCCGCCTCTGGACCTGCTGCGGCGTCTCGCAAGCCAATTGGGTCCCAGCATCGCATCACTGGGTGGATGGGCGACGGCACCGAAGCTGGAGGCTCGTTTACGCCTGAAGAAGAGCTGGATTTACAAGAGTTCATGGACCGGTACATGCGAGAACACGGCATGACTCGGCGACAGGTATGTGAGCGAGTGTGGGCGTCGCAGCGACGCAAGGACGCGTTTTGGGACGAAGTTTCACAAGTGCTACCTAACCGGACCCGGGCTAGCGTGTACAAGCATGTGCGCCGACTGTACCATGTGTTTGAAGTGCGGGGAAAGTGGACCGCAGAGGAAGACGACCGGTTACGGCGATGTGTCGAGGAGAAGGGGGCGCAATGGAGGTCGATTGGGGTATCATTAGGACGAATGCCCGAAGATTGTCGAGACCGATGGCGAAATTACGTCAAATGCGGCGACCAGCGTGCCCAGAACAAGTGGACCTTTTTCGAGGAGGAAAAGCTGCGGGAAATTGTTATGCAAATAAAGTCCGAGAGCGAGAATGCTGATATCAATTGGACGGTAGTGAGTGAGCGGATGAACGGAATGCGGTCGCGAATCCAATGCCGGTACAAGTGGAACAAGATCCGAGACCGAAAGCCTAGTGCAGAGGACCGATTGAGCCACATGCTAGACCAGGACAAACAGGCGTTGGTGGACCAGCTGAGACGGTTTGGGACTGCCGAGGAGGTTGATTGGAACGAGATTGCTGGGCACATTGGGCGAGGAATATTTCATGGTGAGGATTTCGCTATGCTGTTTAATCATATTTGTGAGGGGATCAAGGGTTCTGAGGATAAAGGATTTGGAGAGCTGGTGGAGGCGATTGACGCGGTTGTGAACAGGAAGGAAATTGGTGATTTCGAATCGTGGGCATTGAAGGACTAATGCGGCCATAATACAAGCCCGGACCGACCTCCCCTTAGCCTACGCCCAAGTCATCGATCTATTAATACTGACCCGGCGGCACCACTGAGTTGCCACGACCTTATAATACCCAGCCCCATTCATGGCATCGCCTACTAATCAAATCACCACTGCTTAAAATACAGTCATAAGCTTTTATTACTAAAGACATTGCTCAATTAGAACTTGGCAAACTGCTTCTTGCCCTCGCCAGCAGAAACATTGACCTTGATCACGTTGAATCGAACGGTCTTGGAGATGGGTCGGCACTGGCCAACGGTGACAATGTCTCCCTCGTTAATTCGGAAAGCGGGCGAAACGTGGGCGGCAAGGTTCTTGTGACGCTTCTCGTATCGGTTGTACTTGGGGACGTAGTGAAGGTAGTCTCGTCGGATGATGATAGTACGGTGCATCTTGGTGGAAACAACGGTTCCAGTGAGGATTCGTCCTCGGATCGAAACAAGTCCGGTGAACGGGCACTTCTTGTCAATGTAGGATCCAGAGATGGCCTCCTTGGGGGTCTTGAATCCAAGACCAACGTCCTTATACCATCGCTTGGTCTTTCGGGTGACCTTCGACTTGGCGTTCTGGAAGATGTGGGGCTGCTTCTGGTAAGCACGCTCAGACTGGACGGTAAGTTCGGTAGCCATTATGAGGTGAAGACTGAAGAACTGGTGAACTGAACTGGTGTCCTGGGAAGTGTCGTTATTTGCAATTTTCAGGGCTGAAAAATTTAGGGCTGGTGATTGAATAGGAAATAGTGACTGGGAGTGTGCGGCGGAGAGTTAGGGCTGGGTTGGGCGAGGCTGTGCTGCGGCTGGCTAGCGGTGAGGAGGAGGACGGACGGGGTAGAGGACAGGGCAGAGGGGGAGAGGGACATGGCTGCGACTGGCGGGGGGCGCCAGTCAGCTGGTCAGTTAGCGGTGGCTACACAGTCTAAGGTCAGCTTGGGATTTGAGTGCTTTTGGGTTCAAATTAGCTGCAATTTAGGCTGAAGCGCAATACTTGGCTGGAATGCTGGAGTAGTATACCCTAACCCATGACACAAACCCTAACCCATACGGAGTTTAGAGGGTCGTTTCCTGGGCTAATTGCGCTAGCAAGGGCAGTAGAAGTCATCCCAGACTGATGCGCGCGTGTAAAAAAGATGTTGGCTCCGTTTTGTCTCAAATTTCGCGCGAATTTCCGATTCAATTATGCCTCTTACTCTCTCTCCTCTCTGCAGGGTAGCTTTAGTACTGCCCGCCAAATGCCCGGGTGTGCCCTAACCCACCACATCAACCCTAACCCACACATACACCAAGAGCCGTCGCCATGCGCGCAATTGGTGGATACACCCTTGAAACAGGGCCCCATACGTCTAATCAGTGCAAGAATTCAACCTAGCCTCTTTCTCCTTGCTTTACTCTCACTTTCACCCGTAAATACCCTGCCTGCAGACCCTCTCTATCTGTACTCTCTCGCCAATGCCCCTGTTGGGTCCCAACATCCTCGTCTCATCCTATTGGCCCAGTTGGCGTATTGGCGCATGTGATGCTTATGCACAGATAAGTGAAAAATTGGTAATCAGGTCGTGACAGCTGAATAAGTGCATAGCGGACTCCTTAGTAACAGTTGACAGCAACATGCAGCCACAATGGCCCCGTTACCACAGTTGAGCACCGTGATCTCGAACGTAGACCGGTGCTACAGCTTCACAGCTTCCAAACTTGTCAGATCATCCCTTTCTGGATCACGAAATTCCCCCTGGATCCCGCTGAACCCCACAGAACCCACTGGAGCTCAATCTGCGATCTCCACTTCTCCACCTATAAGTGGTCTGTGACGCCGTTCACCCCACCTTAATCCCCTGAGGCCCGAGCGACAAACAGATCACACCTTGACAATTTCACCTCCAGATCACAACCGAGAGGCTGCCGAGATGGTTGCTGAAAAGGTTGATGCTGTGACTTCGGCAGTTAGCCGGGGAAATGTGGTGAACCGAGCAGCTGCGACCGAGCCAGGATCAGACCAGCGCGACTCCGGTCCCGGTTCCGGAGCAGGCGCTGGAGCCGAAGCCGAAGCCAGAGCCGGGTCCTCGGCGCCCAATGAACTCAAAGACCGCGCGCCCGAGATTGAGTCTAATGTCGGATCAAAGCCCTCGACGACGGGGCCGTCGTCGTCGCCGACTGGCAAAGCTAGGCCGACTGCCCCGGCTGACAGAGTGTATGGCCGAACTCCGAATGGAACGGTATTCTTAGTGCCTCATACTGAGGACATGGTATCGAATCTGCTCGATCCACGGGTGCCCAAGTCCATTTCTGACGTTGCAATTGTGTCGGTATTGGCGTCGTATGTGCTGTTGTACGTGATCCTGCCCCAGTCCTGGCGAATTCCGACGTTCCTGGTGCTATTCGGTATCTGGCGACTAGGATACAATGGAGGAATTGGGTACCTTCTTCACATCCAGTCTACGTCTCGAGCGCTAACTCGCCTCGCTGCCAAGTTCGAACTGTTTGACCGCAAAAGCGAGGGCAGGCTAGTCCACGAGCTCGTTCGCCGCGACCTCACTGCCAAACTCGACAAAAACGAGTACGACTTCTACAAGGCGCCGCTGGAATACAACACCTGGCTGTTGTTCCGAGACGTGGTCGACCTCATTCTTATGAGTGACTTTACCTGCTACATCCTGTTGGCGTTCGCGTGCGCTTCCAACACCAACCACTCGTGGTTCATTGTGATTGGGCGGTGGGTCGCTGGAATCTCGCTGTTTTTGTTCAACCTTTGGGTCAAACTCGACGCCCATCGTGTTGTCAAGGACTACGCTTGGTACTGGGGCGACTTCTTCTTTCTGGAAGATGTGCACTTGACGTTTGATGGTGTGTTCGAGATGGCCCCTCACCCAATGTACTCAATTGGGTACGCAGGATACTACGGAATCTGCCTCATGTCTGCCTCGTACACCCTGTTTGCAGCATCGGTGGTGGCCCACGCCTGCCAGTTTGTGTTCTTGATTGTGGTCGAAAATCCTCACATTGAAAAGACATATAACCCCCCGCCTGCTCCAAAGCCGCCAAAGCGCAAGCAATCAGATGCAGCAGCTTCTCGACGATTGTCCGACGCTGCCTTGCGGCGACTATCGGATGCTGGGTCGTCACCCGACTTCGATGAAAACTGGATTATGCGGTCGTCTTTACCCCCCATGCTCATCTTCAACAACTTTACAATCACCCGGGCATCTGATCCACTGCTAGTAATGCTGGCTGGGCTCTACGCATGCCAGTATTTTGTCCCCAAGAGCCCCTACTGGGACGCGTACCTGTTTGCGTCTGCTTTAGGATGGCGCCTGGCCCATAATGTGGTAATTGGATACCTGCTTCATAAGCAGAGTGCTACCAAGGCGTGGACGCGGGTCTTCCTCAAGTTTGGGTGCACTCCTCTCGATGCATACCAGCAATGGCAGGTTGTGTACAACACCTCGACAGTCATGTCATATGTGTCGCTGGTTGTGACGGCGTTGAGATTGTGGGATTCGCCAATCGGAGTCCCATTCTGGCCATTCCGGTACATTATCGGGGCAATGCTGATTTCGCTACAGATCTGGACTTCGTACTCAATCTACGACTCTCTAGGAGACTATGGATGGTTTTACGGCGACTTCTTCTTCCCCCAGCCGAAGCAATTGACGTACTCTGGAATTTACCGGTACCTAAACAACCCCGAGCGCCTGTTTGGGATTGCCGGAGTCTGGGGAGCAGCGCTTCTCACTTCATCAGTGCCCGTGGCCATTCTTGCGTTCCTGTGGACTCTGGGCGGGATGGGCTTCATTCGGTTTGTCGAGCAGCCCCATATGGTGAAGCTGTATGGCGGCCAGTTGCGAAACGAAGCGGGCGTGACCAAGACCATCCGCCAGGCAACCAAGCTGGCGCCTCCATTTGACTCCAAGGTCCGTCAATTACAAGGGTCAATTGATAAGGTCCTCAGCGAGACTGCGGACGCGGTTGAGACGTTCTTAGGTCAGGCCAAGCCGAAATTGGCGACTTTGTCGCCCGGCGTGAAGGGTGCCGTCAAAGATACGCGAGTGCTGCTGAAGCAGTACCCTGCGCGGTTGACTATTGTAAGAGTTAGCGACGATATTAGCGCTGACGCTTCGCAATACTCGTTACAAATTGCTCCAGAGAGCCAGGTAGCCACCGCAGCGACCAGCGACCAAGACGGTGGAATCAAGGTCGATTATGGCATGCCAATTAAAGTCAATTGGACTGCCGATGCCCAGAATACCTCAACTGACTGGATTGGTCTATACAAACTGACTGACAACTCGTCTGCGGACATTACTAGAATTTCTTCGCGAGGGCGATGGGTTGGACTGAGCAAAGAAGGCTACGACGACAACCATACTGGGGGAATTGTAGCGCGGACGAGCCCGACTTCTGGCCAGGTGGTGTTTGAAAATGACGGGTTGTTTTGGGAGACCGGCGTTTACGAGTTCCGGTATCACTACAATGGCAAACATAATGTGCTCGCGACTTCGAAGCCGTTTGAGATTGTGGTTCGACGACAGGAGATCAATTCTCAGGAAGTAGAAAAGCTGGCTCACCAGCTTTTGGTGCTTGTACAGCGTTGTTGCAAAGGAACATCAGTGTGGGCGCCCAGAGCCATTGACGACGGGTGGGATCTGACTTCTAAAGCGGTCGTTTCGCGATTAGCGTATGGAGTTAAGGAGATTTATGGAGTGGAGTTGGCTCCACAGGTGTTCAGAGCGGATGAGAACGTGCTGGCACTCGCCAGTCGGTTAGTACGGGTGAAGCAGGCCTTAGAGCCGTTTACCAATCATTAGCGACCTGGCTGACTGAGTCGCGAGGGCTCGGACGGGCGCACAGAATGCGAAGCAAACTGGGAAGCGAGCTGGGCGGTCCAGCTCAAAAAAATCTAGATATCTAGACCAATAGATCAATAGATCATGCAAAGACGAGGTAACGCAGTAAATGTGTAGTATGGGGTGTAGCGTGTGTGCAGAGGCTCCTGCTCAAATCCCATTCTCTTCATTCTTGAACTGCTCAATCAACACGTAGTCAATTAGTGACCTCAACTGCACTGCAGCTGTCTTTGAATGCTTCAGTAATAAATCCAGTTCGCGAGGGGCAATAGCGCCTCCCTCAGTCCAGATGCTTGTAATATCTCCATTCCTGCCCGTCATATAGCTCACGACGGCCTCCAATTGACCGTCTTGGGCGGGGTTCTCCGGGTCCAAGTACACCTCTTCGCCCGGTCGCGACAGCAGAACGGAGCCAGCAGTGACAATGTCGCGCATAGCAATTCCAGCATTGGCCAGAGCCACTGTGGCCGCTGCTACTGCAGCCGAGGCTACGGACTTGGAGTTTGAAGAGGCCGACAGCACCGAAATTAGGATGCCAATTGAGCTTTTGGGATACTGCTCTAGCAGAATCGCAGAAGACACTGATGACCGGACAAAGGACGCTAAACACGCCTCAAGGTTTGATCCACCATTAGACCCCGAACTCGATGCCGTGGTGGCGGGGCCAGCCGAGTCAATGTATGGAGAGAATTTGAATTCAACCGACAATTCGGCCTCAGTCGTGAATACTCCGCGCACTGGACGAGGGCCATTGACCGTACACTGGATTTGGGTGTCCCCAATCTCAATATATGATGATCCAGACGCATTCGATACCGTGGATTGCCGCAGGAAAACCTTTCTTAGTTCAGCCGGTTTGCGAGATCGGCTTGTTTCATTGGGCGGTTGCGCAGTAGGAGCTTCGAGCTTGACAGTGTCAGTCGGTCCCAGTAACCTTCTTCGATCTAGAAGGGACATGAGGAATTAGCGGTCAAGGCGTGAGCCAATGTCAATAGGTAACAGATGAATCGGTATACCAGTGGGTCTCAAGCACTAAGGGTTAGACGAAAGTAGCGGCAATGGGCGGAATCAGGCGAAATCAAGCGAAATCAGAAGAATTCGGGCCAAAATTTATGGTTTGAACCTGAAATTTCAATCGAATTATTTTCAAGATTGTACACGTGAGTAACATCATATGAAAGTCACATGAGACAAACGTGTGATGCCACTCTCTGTCCCTTGAATGAGCAAATATTAGTCAAGGTCCGGCAATTGCCGCGTGGAATAGACTGCTTGTGCGGCCCCGGAAGCAGTAGCAGGGCTCACTCCATCAAAACCGCTCAACTCCGCTCTACTCCGCGCCTAACTCCGCCTCTTCTATCTCTGTCGACCCACCCTAGCAATGATTACTAAGTCCGTGCTAACTCCGTGCACAGCCGTCTCTATACAGCCGCGTGTAGTCCATTACAAACACCAGCTCCCCCTCATTTGCCTCCTTGTAGCAAACCACAACGACGTTCAAGATGGTAAGTTGATATAGAGCGATGGTGGGAAGTATTGTAGTTGTAGGTGTGGAATTGCTTGGATTGGGATGCTTTTGGTGTTTTTGGCACCGAAATCGGGCGGGTTTTGGTCTAGTTCTGGATGAGCAGCTACTACGTGGCGGAGATCTTTCGTGATTAGGGATAAGGACTACAGTGAGGAGTGGGCGGGAATGGTGGTTATGGAGTGATTTTGGGATTTTCAAAGGGCAATTTGGAGATGTTTTTACGGTTTCGTAACCTGTTCTAATGGGATTCTGGGCTATTACGACAGTTTATTCCCCATTTCGACACTTTGCGGCCCTTTTCCACCCACTTGGCGGCCTCATTTGGTCACTGTCTACTGCGTCCGGCAAGCTGCCTTCTGTCCTTCTCACCCTTCGCAGTATGTGGTGGCTCCCCACTTCCAGAATGTCTATATGCCCACTCTCTACCAGTCTGTACCAGTCTCTGCCACTCGTCGCACCTCACGGTATCGTCCGATAGTGCTAACTAGTCTAAAATGCAGGTGGATCAACCAGATGAAATCGACGAGTCTCTTTACTCTCGTCAGCTTTATGTGCTCGGGAAAGAGGCAATGCAACGAATGAGCCAATCTAACGTGCTCATTTTAGGATTGAGAGGTCTCGGAGTCGAAATTGCCAAAAACGTTGCATTGGCTGGTGTCAAATCGATTGCTATCCATGATCCTAATCCAGTCCAGATTGAAGACCTGTCGTCACAGTTCTTCCTCCGTGAAGCGGATGTGGGCAAGGGTCGTGCTGAGGCGTCGGTGAAGCGACTAGCAGAATTAAACTCATACGTGCCCATCTCAATTGAACCAGAAATCAACGAGGACTCGCTGGCAAAGTTCCAAGTCGTGGTGGTTGCTGGAGGTACAATTGAACAGCAGGTATGGATTAACAACATCACGCGAAAGAAGGGTATTTATTTCATTTCGGCGGCTACTCATGGTCTGTTCGGATCGGCGTTTGTAGATTTGGGCCCCAAATTCACAGTCGTAGACACCACTGGCGAGGAGCCCTTGACTGGAATCATCTCGGATATTGATGCCGAGGGCACGGTTACCGCATTAGACGAGACTAGACACGGACTTGAGGACGGTGACTGGGTAAAGTTCTCTGAGGTAAAGGGTACTGGAAAAGGCGTATTGGCCCTCAACGATGGTGAGCCTCGTGAGGTTAAGGTTCTGGGCCCATACACGTTTTCGATTGGCAAGATCGAGGGCGAGTATGAGCGAGGAGGGGTGTTTACCCAGGTCAAGAAGCCTGCCGACTTCAGTTTTGAGTCTCTCGAGACCCAGCTGGCCAAGCCAGAGTTTTTGGTATCAGATTTTGCCAAATTTGACCGTCCTGCTCAGCTCCATATCGGGTTTCTGGCCATTCAGGGGTTCATTACCAAGCACGATGGTGCGCTTCCTCGAGCTAGAAACGCAGAGGATGCCACCGAATTGTTGCAATTGGCTCGCCAGGTTAAGACCCAGTACCCAGATGTGCTGGGAAGCGAGACTGAACTGGATACAAAGCTGTTGACGGAGCTGTCATTCCAGGCGCGAGGCGATTTGGTCGCCACGGCCGCTGTTTTCGGAGGCCTGGTCGCCCAGGAAGTGCTGAAGGCGGTGTCTGGCAAGTTTGTCCCTCTAAAGCAGTTTCTGTACTTCGATTCACTGGAGTCACTGCCGGCTGGAATTGAAAAACTGCCCGAGTCTGAATTTGCTCCGGCCAAATCGAGATATGACGGCGTGACGTCAGTGTTTGGCAAAACGTTTTTGGAGAAGCTCGCCAACCAGCGGCTGTTTTTGGTAGGAGCTGGTGCAATTGGGTGCGAAATGCTCAAAAACTGGTCGATGCTCGGCGTGGGATCGGGTCCTAAGGGCAAGATTATCGTCACTGACAACGACTCGATCGAGAAGAGCAACCTGAACCGTCAGTTCTTGTTCCGCCCGAAGGACGTTGGCCGACCAAAATCTGAGGTTGCGGGCGAAGCCGTCGCAGAGATGAACCCGGATTTGAAGGGCCATATTGAGGCCCTGACAGAGAAGGTAGGACCGGACACCGAGTCCATTTTCAATGATGACTTTTGGGGCCGCCTTGATAGCGTATCCAATGCGCTGGATAATGTCGAGGCTCGTACTTACGTCGACCGTCGATGCGTCTTCTACCGGAAGCCCCTGCTCGAGTCAGGTACTCTCGGGACTAAGGGTAACGTTCAGGTGGTGTATCCGGACCTGACTGAGTCCTACTCGGCATCTCAGGACCCTCCAGAGAAGTCGATTCCTCTATGCACCTTGCGCTCGTTCCCCAACAAGATTGACCACACCATTGCGTGGGCCAAGAAGGCGTTCCAGGACTACTTTGCTGACGTCCCTACGAGTGTGAACCAGTACTTGTCCGAGCCAAACTTTGTGGAGACAACGTTGAAGCAGTCTGGAGACCAGGAGACGATTCTTAAGAATATTTACTCGTACCTGGTGGCGGATCGGCCACTCAAGTTCGAGCAGTGCATTGAATGGGCACGTCTTGAGTTTGAAAAGAAGTACGCTGACGATATCAAGCAATTGCTGTACAATTTCCCTCATGACGCAGTCACTGCGTCGGGCCAACCGTTCTGGGGAGGTCCCAAGCGAGCACCTACGCCGCTAGTTTTTGACTGGAATGACGAAAACCACAGGGATTTTGTAGTGTCTGGTGCCAATTTGCGTGCATTCAACTTTGGTCTCAAGGGAGGAGACGCGGTTGGAGATGATGTGTATCAGAAGGTAATTGCAGGCGTAAAGGTTCCTGAATTTTCACCCAAGTCTGGTGTCAAGATCCAGGTCAATGATTCGGATCCGGACCCAAATGCTGATGCACCCGGGTCTGATGGTGACGAATTAACCAAGCTCGCAGAAAGCTTGCCCCAGCCGTCGACTCTTGCTGGGTTCCGACTTAACCCGGTTGAGTTTGAGAAGGACGATGATACTAACTTCCACATTGAGTTCATTAATGCGGCATCTAATCTGCGAGCGCTCAATTACCAGATCGACCCTGCGGAGCGAACCAAGACCAAGTTTATTGCAGGCCGAATTATCCCTGCAATTGCAACCACGACCGCTTTGGTGACGGGATTGGTGTCCTTAGAATTGTTTAAGGTAGTGGATGGTGCCAACAAGACCATTGAGGACTACAAGAATGGCTTCGTCAACCTGGCATTGCCGTTCTTCGGGTTCTCAGAGCCAATTGCGTCTGGAAAATTGGAGTACAATGGCAAGAAGTTTGACAAGACATGGGGCCGATTTGACGTCAACGAGAACTTGACCCTGCAACAGCTTATTGACAAATTCCAGAAAGAGGAAGAACTGGAAATTACAATGCTGTCTAGCGGCACGACGTTGTTGTATGCGTCCTTTTACCCGCCGTCCAAGCTCAAGGATCGACTGCCGCTGAAACTGACCGACCTGATTGAGACTGTGAGCAAGAAGCCAGTCGAGGCGGGCAAAAAGAGTGTCATTTTGGAAGTTTGTGCCGATGACAAGGCGGGCGAGGATGTGGAATTGCCATATATCACTTTGCATTTGTAAACGTCAACGGGATGTTGGCAGCGATGTAGCTGTGTATTAAGAAATTGTGGTGTATAATGACTGTTGTGACTGTTGTGACTGTTGTGACTGTTGTGACTGTTGTAACGATCGTGAGTGGGACCGGAGTGTCGCTTCATGATCGTGGGCTCAAAGTATATAAATGACAAACACTCGACAAATGAAGTAGCCCAAACTCTGGACAATAAGACACAGTTTGGCGGCTGAGAAGGTGGCGCCATAACTAACAGCTCACGCCAATTGGCCTGATAGTAGAGCTATATAATTGACTTCCACTCAATTGTGGTATATTATAGCTTGTAATTAGTCTAGAAAACATGTTCATCTATTTGCTAGCCTTATTTAGTGGGATTGAAGTAACACACTGGTATTCTGTAACGCTAGGTCAGAACGCCTGGCAGGCTGCTAAATGAATCACTCGGTCTGCCAACTCTACCATCTGTTGTTGATGGGTGATAATGATTATCGCCATATCAGGGCGCCCTGCCTGGGTCCTAATGAGCTCTCTAATGACCTCAGTTGATTTGGGATCCAATGCCGAGGTGCATTCGTCCAAAATCAGCAATTGGGGGCTTGCGACTAACGCTCTAGCAATGCCTAGTCGTTGCACCTGTCCTCCCGACATTTGGATGCCCCCTCCGCTTTCCTGGCCATTGATCACTGTCTGATACCCTTCGGGAAGGGACGATATAAACTGATGGATGCCAACTTGGTGGCAGGCCGCTTCAATCGCGGGTAATTGGGCTGGTTTCTGAGACGAATAAGCGAGGTTCTGCTCAATTGTGCCGTCAAAAAATTGCAAAGGCAGCTGTTTGACTACGGCAATTTGGGACCGCACCCATGAAGCGCTGGAACCAGGAGGTAATCCCGAGTACGAGATGGTTCCGGTGTAGGCCGTATTCAAACCCAGAAGTAGCTTTGTTAGCGTTGACTTGCCGCTGCCAGAGGGGCCCACAATTGCAACGACTTCCCTCCGATTAACGCGAAACGAGATGCCAGAGAACGTTGGAGTCGCTGCGGAAGCATATTTGAAGCAAACATTATTGAACTCCACCAGGGTTTTAGGGGCCTGGCTCGAAGGTTGTACCTGGACTTGAGGCGAATCGTGGTTTTCCAACTTGCTGTTAAGTTTAAAAAATGCATCAATTCCGGCAGTGGTCTGGGGAATGGTGTTCAATTGCTGTGATATTGTCACTAGGGAAAACACCAGTAGCGTGAATACCAGCATCGTCTGGAACAGAGTGTAATTTTGGGTCGAAATTTGGCTCATTCCGTACCACAATAGGACACCAATTGTAACAAACGTGAATAGTTGAGTCACTGCAACTCCCAGTCCTACAAAGAAGGCTCTTCGGAAACCAACGGCGTCGATCTTGTTCTGAATGGCTTCAAACTCCCGCTCCAGATACTGCTCAATTCCTAAAGTCTTGACGCTGCGAATGGAACTTGTCGCTTCCTGGATCAATTGGGTACTGCGCTCAATCTCGTCTCCATACGCAGTCTCCAATTTCTGCACTAGGCGCTTGTGAATAGTGGCAGAGATTACGAACCCTGGCAGCAGCGACATTCCAACCATAGTCAATTTCCACCCTACTATGAGTGACCATACGAGAGCGCACGATCCGAGCAGAGCAATTGTGAGAATTCCGGATAAGAACCGAGTCATTATGAAACGCATGTCGTCTGCGTGATTCATGAGCAAGTTTTTAAGGACATGAGCGTTTCTAGTGCCATCACCGCCGTCGAACCACGATAATTCTTTACCAACGAGAGTTGAAAATGCTCGCAATCGCACAGAAAATAGCCAGCGTTCTGCACACACGTCAAGCAGTACCCGCCCGTAGAAAGTAACTCCATCAGAAATGGCAATTGCCAGCACCACTAGAGCCCATTTGACAGTGTCGCCAAACTCAGCTTGCACCGTTCCTTGCGGAAACATTGTCGAGATCAGGTTTGAAAACGCGTAGGAAAAGATTGGGTTTGAAATTCCGTTCAACACTGCCATCAGCAGACCGGAGAACAGCGTCAATTTGTCGCTCTGTGACAATATCAATGCAAAAATCCTAATTGTAGACATATTTGCGGGACTGATATCTGCGTCGGGACATGACTCTTCGTCTGAACGCCTAGAATGAGTCTCCAGTTTCAAATAGTTGACGCTGCTCTCTGTAGCGAGCGTACTCAGACTGCCACTCTTCGCATGCACTTGCTCTCGATACATGTTTTCTCTCTCTCTGTTGGCTGTATGCTGCTCACAGTCCATCTCACTCTCCGAAGTCATCATCATATTGTAGAAGTGGCCTTTCTTGGATACCAATTGCTCTCTAGTTCCTTGCTCGACGCACTGCCCATTGTCAATTACCTTGACGTGTGCAGCGGGCTCAATTTGTGAAAGGTCATGCGTAATGATTATTGTCGTCTTTCCAGCACGAAACCGGCGAATTTCCTTCAACAGATCATGCCGAAGCGCCTCATCTAATGCAGAAGTCGACTCATCGAACACCATAATCGAGCTATTTATCAAATAAGCTCGCGCAATTGCTAGTCGCTGCTTCTGGCCCCCGCTAAGTTGAATTCCGTCCTTCTCACCAATAATTGTGTCTATTCCCATCGGCAGTTGGGCCACAACCTCAGAAAACCGAGCAATTTTGCATGCTTGTGCGATTTCGTCGTCAGAAATAGAATCTGCGGCCTGGTTTCCAAGTAAGAGATTGATTTTGACCGATGCAGTTCGAATGATACACTGCTGCTCCACCACAAAGATGTTATCGCGGATCCATCGGTCCGACACATGGTCAATTCGATGGCCATCTACAGTCACAGTCCCGTCATTGACCGAATACAGGCGCAAAAGAAGGGAGGAAATTGTGCTTTTCCCACACCCAGACCGCCCCACAATGTATGTCAGGCGCCTTGGATCGATCCTAAGCGACAGATTGATCGCCAAGTTTCGAGAAGGGTAATTGAATTTTACCTAGTCAGTACCGCATCTGCAACCGAATTCTCATTAGTCCCTCTCCAGCGCCTACCTTTGAAAACTCAATTCCTTCGGCATCTGGCTCGGTTTGAGGGTATACTCCCCTTGTAGTTGGCCAAGATGGCGGAAACCCTCTCGCTCCTAGCCCAATTTGAGGTCCCTTGGCCCCTGGCGCTAGTGGCTGTGGGTACAGTCCAATTGTTTCCTTTCGGACACCCTGGTAGAGCAATGAGTCCACAAAGAGACCCAAATCATTAGCAGCGAGGTGGCCCTTCTGTAGTATCGGTATTTGCATTGACAGCGTACTAAAATTCTCGGCAATCGATACACAGCTCCAAAAAACCGTCAGCACGTCTCCTTGCGTTGCCTTATTGTGTCTGACCAAGTAAGTACCAAAAAAGAACCCTTGAACGAACATTGACAGGCCAATTGCCCGGGTAAGGCCTAGCTGGAGGCTCATTAATTGACAGAACTGCAGGTAAAAGCGCTTGGCCGTCGTTGTTGCGGCAGAAAACCGGCCAATTTCATAGGCCTGACGGTTGTTTAGTGTCACTGTCTCCAGAGACCCAAGTGACCAATGTACAATCTTGGCAGCATCCCCAATTGCCTGCTTGCTGCGATCTAGATTTCGGCCAATTGGCCCACCTAATCCGGCAGCAATTGCAATTACCAGTGGCATTCCCGCCAACGTAACCAAAGTGAGTTGCCATGATTTGTAAAGGGCTAGAATTAGGCACAGTAAAATTGTAGCTAGGGCTTCCATTGAATATGCCAGAGCCATTGAGTTGGCAGCCCGCACGTCCTCGATGTTGCGACCACACAGAGTGAGCGCACCGGCAATTGAGCCATCATAAGCATCAAACCATGCCAAATCCCGGCGCAGAAGCGTCTTGGCAACCATCGACCTTGCTCTAGCGACTTGCCGGTCTGCCAGTCGGCACCATAGTGAGACCATGATCCAGCAGGCTGCCACGGAGCCAATTGCGAGTGAAAAGATAATAATGGCTGCGTTTCGTACCGAATCCATGAATTGATTGCTCATCAGTTGGCCACCACTGAATTCGGACAGCGACTGAAAAATGTTTCCCAGCAAGATGTTGAGTACTGGCGATACTAGTGCGCCTAGCAATGTGAAGAACAACGCCAGCAGAGCTAATGGGGTATCAGAAGGGCGGTAGAATGAAAGCAGCCAACCAGACTGGGGAGGCGCAGAAGAACGGGGCGAGCTGGAATAATTGGAGTTGGGCGAAGATTGTTCGTATTGCGAGTCATAATTCTGTCCATTGTCATCGGTTCTTGGGGCTGAATTGGATCGGATTGACTTGGCCTTCGACCTGACACTGGCACAGGAAGTTGTGGCCTCGTTGTGCCCCAAGTCTCCCAATTCAATTGAATTCCTCATTTTCAACCGAAACGCGCCTGGAGAAAGCGTAAGATCAAGAGCAGATGCTGGTGAGAAAGGGATGTGATTAGAAAAAGTACATTCTATAGCACTGCGCTGAAGTTGAAGGGCCAGAGACTAGTTGTTGAAATCAATTGTTCGATCCGTATTGGGCGAGATGCATAAGCATGCAGCTAAGACTGCAGATGAGACAGAGAATAACGTTGTAACGGTGGACAGGGCGATAAGGGAGCAACAGGTGCAGCAGCAGTGAAGCCCTTCGCGAGGTTGAGGCAATAATTTCCGCTGATATCGTGGTGGTAGGCACTGTTCGACATTTCTATATGTATATTGTGTGCAGTGGTGTTAGGTGCACACTGTATGTCATATAGTTAGTATTCACATTGAGTGTGGGGCAGTACAGTGGACGGTAGACGAAGCAGAATGGAGACGCTTCTACCAAACAACGAGGTATAAGTACCAAATTAATCCAATGCCAGCACAATACAGCGCGGACTAACCAGCTCTCATATAGTTCCCATACAATACTGTATACCGCTGGTAAGCTAGCAATAGCCACTGCGCTACCTGAGACGCTAATCTAAGACACTTTTAGGACACTTCTAAGATAGCCAACCTATTTCCACCACAGGCCTAACCAAGCCGCCGAAGCAGGCATTGGAGCAGAATACAACCGAGCAAGGAGAGAGCGAATACAACATGCCCAATGTCAGCATGACTGGCAGTTAATACCAAGCTCTGCTCACCGCTCGCCACAACTTTTCGCCCCTCCCTGCCTAAACGTGACTTTGGCACTGATTCACGCCTGAATCTCACGTGCTGAAATATCAGTTCCCCACCACGGCCCCTGATTCGCTGGCTCCCCAGATTGCTGTCCAGATTACTCCAAATCACAACCACTGAACAGACTAGACTGTATTCAAGATGGACGCGGTGAAATTTGTGACTGATAGAATTGACTTCTCCAAGCCGTCGCTGCAGTACGTGCTCGCGGCAGTGGCGTTCAACCCAATCTTTTGGAACACTGTCGCCCGGTTAGAGTATAACAGCAAGGTGCTGACCAAGCTGGCGGGAGGAGCTAAGCGGGGATGCTACTTGCTAGCGCTCACAATCTTCTCGCTTGGCCTGATTCGAGACTATTTGTATGAGCGAGCTCTGCGAGAGCAGCCTTCGTGCAAGTACATTGACAATGTGTACGGCCAAATTGCTGGCGCTGTGCTGTTCGGGGCAGGCAACGTCCTGGTTCTGACGTCAATGTGGGCTCTGGGAATCACCGGGACTTATTTGGGCGACTACTTTGGAATCCTGATGGATCACCGAGTGACATCGTTCCCATTTAACGTTTCGAATAACCCCATGTATCATGGCTCGACCTTGTCGTTTTTGGGGACTGCGTTGTGGTATGGAAAGCCCGTCGGCATATTTGTGTCAGGATTCGTCTACGTGATGTACTCGATTGCGCTATTATTTGAGGAGTAAGTGACATGCGACGACTGGGCCCGCTGGGCGGGCTGGACAGCGGCTGTCTGAGGAGCAAGAACTTGGGCGCTGCTGTCCAAAGAGAAGGGAAGGTGTGTGCTGTGACAATGAGTTGTACTAACTAGACCGTTTACCGGTGAAATCTATGCAAAGCGAGACCGCGAATTGCAAAAGAAAAAGGCCTAATCCTCATGCGCCGAGAGACAATTCTGTGTTCAACACCACGATATACCACGTATACCACGATTTATGACCTGTATATATGCATTCAACAAGCTTACGGCACTAGGTGAATACTAGAAATAGAGCACCCAAAATGCTCCCACCGCACATTCACCCTATCCACTATTTATCGTCACTTTCTATTCTAACCTCTATTACTTCGTATCTCATAAACTACCTATCAGACCATTCTTTGCCGGGGCCTCTGATTGCTTGCCCTTAACGTCATGCCATCTCATTGCCGGGCGGCTTCACCACCCAAATGCTTCAATGTGTAAGTGAACTGTGTATCCCTCTGAAATCATTTGAGCAGTCCCATTTTGTACCTCCTTAATCAACGGGTCCGGGCCACATGTCGCCACAAAGCATTCTCCGATGCTCTGGGACACCATGTCAGCTAACAATTCACCCACGTTTGGCCGGCCCTTCTCACTGGTCACCCAGATGTTCATGTCATTGGTGACTTCGATCCAGTCGCAAAACGACCGGTTGGGAATCACCCATAAGAACGACACCCTGTGATGGGCAGCCAATTCTTGATAGAACGGGTATGTGAACGCGACTCCTGCCCCGCCACCAATGAGGATGACCGAGGAGCCGGGCGAAGGCGTAGTAGTCGGTGAAGGAGGGGGGGTGATCAAAGGAGTGGTTTCAACTGGGGGTGACACAACGGCGGTAGTCACAGAGTCAAGCAATGGCTGAGCCAATGACTCCCCCAAATTGCCCCAAGCGGGACCCTCCTTCCCGTATGGCCCGTGAATGAGCCCCTTGAATTTCGACTTTTCCTGGCACTGGGCAAAAAACCGGCGTGAAAACCCGTCTCGGGCCCGAATAATTAGGTCCATCTGGCCAGTCGTCGGACTGGATGCAATTGTGAAGGGATGCGATTCGAAATTGCCACATCCAAAGATGGTGATAAAAATGTGCTGTCCCTTTTTCCAGGTCAGCGGTCGAGCCCCTAAAACCTTTGCTGGCTCGATTGTCAAGATTACTGTCTCGCCTGGTGCCAACCGAGCAGTACAGTACACAAACCGGTAGTCCCAAAGTCTCGCAATGCGGTCATACAAGAATGCAGCGCCTGCCGCTACTGCAAATGGCCGGGCCGTAGGATAGTGGCAAAACACCATTGGAATCGCTAGCACAGACAGGCCCAAGTGGAGGCCATAAAAGAGCTCGTAGGACTTGGCCCGCATCTTCTTGGACGACGTCAGACCGATCGCGATATAGCATATGCCGGCCATTAGCCCACAAAATGCCCACCAGTTTGTGACAATGTATCCCAGGCGAAAGTACCACAGGAAAATGATGGAGTGGATCAGCGCCATGAGAAAGGTCATGGCTCCGCAAATGCGATGGAGGACATTCAGTTGGTCGTAAGTCCACCCAGTAAGCGCAGACAGTGGCGAGTGCTTTGCCCCTAGCATATATAAGATGACCGAATTAATTACGGCCATCATCCCCAGCCGAAAGCCCATGACCACTGCATGGGAGAAGTCACCGTAGGTGCAAGCGACAATACTGGAGAGCAAGTAGAGGCGGATGAAGAACACCATAGCTCGGATATCAGATCCCGGCCGAGACAGCAAGTACCCCTGAATCCAGGACCACCCCCTAGAACTGTTGCGGGGTTCATCGCCAGATCTCGCCAGCTTTTGCCTCAGGTTTCGCCTCACTTTGTGCCTCAGAATGACCCACCCATGCCTCAGGATTGTAACTGCGAGGACCACCACGAGCGCAAGCCCATAGTACCCGGCGATTTCTCGGCCCCGAAGAATCTCGTCTACCAATTTATCGCGGTTGACCTCGTCAAACGGGTCACCGTTACGATACGGATCTTCTTCCATAGCTGTGAGTGTCCAGCGACGAGAAACGCAGTGAGATGAAGCGAGATGGAGCGAGATGCGGGAGCAGATTTCGGCAGATCAGATTAAGTTATCAGATTAAAACGACCAATCGGAGCGTGCACCGACATCAGGTCCGAATGCGGCAACCGCCAAGAAAGGAAAATCACGGAATCCGCTACAGTAGCGAGATGGGTCTCAGACTAGTCTGCGGAATCAGTTCAAACACAAGACAGCGCTCAGTAACTCTCAGCAGGGATTTACTATAACCAGTATTTATTCAACATCTTTGGAGCACTTGCAGCTTCTGCACGCTTGCGCGGTTAGTGTGTGTCTGCCGGAGTTGTATATTCTAGGCTATAGTGACGCCATCCGCCTGATCGGAGGCCGAAAATGATGGAGAAATCATAGCGGTGTCTGTCGGCCCATCACTCTATCGGCAATGAGTATGATTAGGCCCCACAAATCGTGCAGATAAGTTTACGCAGTAATTGAGTAGGTCCCTCCGCTGGTTTCGAATTATTCTCACGTAGCCTAGCTAGCTCCTGTACTCCTTATTAAAAGCCCTTCCAATAACCATTCTTCGAATCTCACTGGTGCCGGCTCCAATTTCATACAACTTTGCATCCCGCAATAACCGCTGAGATGCAGTCTCGGTAACATACCCCATCCCCCCCAGGCACTGAATTGCGTCTAAACACACCTCAGTGGCTCGCTCGGCCGCATACAAAATGGCTCCCGCACAGTCCTTGGTGTCTACTTGGCCAGCATCGGCAGCAATGGCACTCGAATAGAGGTATGCTTGAGAGGCCGCGTACTTGGTATACATGTCGGCCATTTTACCCTGAAGCAGCTGATTGTGGCCAATTGGCTCGCCAAACTGCTTGCGAGTATGGACATATGGCAGGGCCTCGTCGAGGGCTGCTCGCATGAGTCCAACTGGCCCTGCCGCCAGCACTAGCCGCTCCAGATCCAGGCCAGACATGAGCACGTAGACGCCGCCATTGAGCTTACCCAGGACGTTTTCCTTGGGCACAAACATGTCTTCAAACACTAGCTCGCCAGTGTTGGATCCTCTCATCCCCAGCTTGTCGAGCTTGCGAGAGCATGAGAACCCAGGCATCGACGACTCGACAATGAACGCAGTGATGCCTTTAGACCCGGCTTTGGGGTCAGTTTTGGCGTACACCACCAGAGTATGGGCGTCGGGTCCATTAGTGATCCACAGCTTGGTTCCGTTGAGTACGTACCCGGATTTATCTTCGGTCTCAACGGCGGTCGTCTTCATCGACACCACGTCAGAGCCAGAGCCGGCCTCTGACATTGCCAAGGCACCAATTTTGGTCCCCGCAATCAAGTCCGGCAGGTACTTTTCGCCTTGCTCCGGAGTAGAATGCACCGTTAGCTGGTTTACACAGAGCTGGGAATGGGCTGCGTAGGACAGGGCAATTGACCCTGACGCTCGAGACATTTCCTCCATCACCACAGTATGGGCGAGGTACCCTTGGCCCAGGCCGCCGTATTTCTCTTGGGCTGTAATTCCTAGAAGGCCTGCTTCGCCGAGCTTTGGCCACAATTCATTAGGAAATGCATTGGAGGAGTCAGTTCTGGCAGCCAATGGCGCCACTTCTCGAGCACAAAAATCCTCAGTAGCAGTTTTGAGTTCTTGCACGTCAGCGGGCAGTATGAAGGACCGGGAAAACCGGGTGTTGAAGCGAGCAGCACCAGCAGTCGCCGGCCAAGCAAACCGCGTACTAGCAGCCAGCCGATTGGCCGAGCGAGAGAGAAGCATCATGAATAGTGGTGATATGCAAGCGATAGAGATTCAGTAGTGGCTGTGGATGGCAGTTACCCAGTAGAGATCGCAGCTTTCCTCCAGAACCGTAGCAGTTCCCGTGAATCAGGTAGCAGTTGGCCGTCGCAGCTCAGTCAGCAGTTGGCCGTCGCAGCTCAGTCAGCAGTTGGTGTTCAAAAGTACAGTACGCAGTTCACCGCCACAGCTCAATAGTCAGGACTCCTTGAGCCAAATCCCAGTAGCCAGCTCCTTCGCCTCAACTATTCCGTCTAGGTTCAGATCCCTAGTATGAGTACTTTCACGTTACCCTTTGATTTCGGCAATTTCCCCAGGCTCGGTAATCGGCGCGTGCGCCGGTTGCCGACGGGATGGAATGCGGGGTCCGGGGAAATCGCGGCCAAATTTCATAATCTAGCACAACACCTGTCGATACACTTAAGGAGACCAAAGCATATGATACAATATCGAGAACCGACCCGATAGACTGAGAGCAGACTGAGGAGACTAGACTGAAGTTGTCGCAACGCTGGAACTGAGTACAAGACGCTGAAAAGATCAGTGCGCTATCTTGGACTAATCTTGCCAATCTCGATTGGAAACGACTGTTGGACTGATTAACTTGTAGCAATATGATTCGATCTACCAAAATTGGGCGGTCCATTACTAGAGTGCGGCCTGCAACGTCGACATGGTCGTCGAAATGGTCTGCACATGTCCTGGGGAGCTGTCGAAATGGGTCTACGCTGTCGGTTTTGAGGACGAAGATCGACACGACGGCGCCTGACTTCAAGGAGAAAGCCACAAACATGTCCAAGCTGGTGTCAGAACTGGAATCGATTCATCACCGAATCGGGTCTGAGTCGTCTATCCCTGACAAGGTACGCCAGAAACATTTGGCTCGGAAGAAGCTGCTTCCTCGCGACAGAATTGGCCGACTAATTGACTCCGGCACCAGCTTCCTTGAGCTATCAATGCTGGCAGGGTACGAAATGTACGATGACGAGATTCGCGGAGGCGGAATCATCACCGGTATTGGAATCGTCGAGGGGGTCAAGTGCATGATTGTCGCTAACGATTCTACGGTCAAGGGCGGCACTTACTACCCGATCACTGTGCGAAAGCATCTCAGGGCTCAAGAGATTGCGTACGAGAACCGGCTACCGTGCCTGTATTTGAGTGACTCGGGCGGTGCAAACTTGCCTCACCAGGCCGATGTGTTCCCTGCCCATAACCATTTTGGCCGCATTTTCTTCCAGCAATCGCGCATGTCAGCCAAGGGCATCCCTCAATTGGCGTTGGTACTGGGCCCATGTACTGCTGGAGGGGCCTACGTGCCGGCCATGAGCGACGAGGCGATTATTGTGCGAGGAATTGGCCATATTTTCCTTGCGGGACCCCCACTGGTCAAAGCAGCCACTGGGGAGGTTGTGTCGGCTGAAGACTTGGGAGGCGGAGAAATGCATTCTTCAGTGTCAGGAGTGGTAGACTACTTGGCCGAGACTGAACAAGAGGGAATTGAGAGGCTTAGAGAGTGCGTGAGCAATCTTAACTACAAGGCAGTCGAGCCGGCAGTAGAGCCAGAGAGCACCAAGGAGATTGCAGAGCCCCTCTATGATCCTGCCGAGCTTGGCGGGGTGGTGGGAACGAACTTACTAGAATCGTACGATGTGCGAGAGGTGATTGCTCGAATTGTGGATGGATCGCAATTTTCAGAGTTCAAGCACAATTATGGTACGACCCTGGTGTGTGGATGGGCAGAAATCTGGGGACACAAGGTTGGAATTCTTGCCAACAACGGCCCTCTGTTTTCAGAGTCGTCACTCAAAGGTGCGCATTTTATCAATCTGTGCAAATCCCGCGATATTCCGCTGGTGTTTTTGCAGAATATCACCGGGTTCATGGTGGGGTCTGCCGCGGAGCGGGGAGGCATTGCAAAGAACGGAGCCAAGCTGGTGACCGCGGTAGCTGGCGCCGAGGTAGAGAAGTTTACTGTTATCATTGGCGGGTCTTACGGTGCCGGTAACTACGGCATGTGCGGGCGAGCATACGAGCCGCGGTTCCTATGGACATGGCCCAATTCTCGAACTGCGGTGATGGGAGCTGAGCAACTGGCATCAGTGATGGCGACTGTTTCAGGGAATGCAAACACCGAGCTCCAGCAGCGAATTGAGCGAGAATCGGAGGTCAAATTTGGTTCGGCGCGACTGTGGGATGACGGAGTGATTCGACCTGAGGACACGAGGTCGTATTTGGGGCGAGGGCTCGATTTGTCTCGAGGCAAACGACCACGGAAGGAGACAGGAGGGTTTGGAATCTGGAGAATGTAGCACCTCAGCGAGTCATTCAGTGTAATTCCCTCAGTCATGCAAGCATAGAGTCATTTCCGCTGCAATTCACCTCAATCAACTCATTTCAGTTTACATTGTACTTGTAATTGAATACGACTATGAGCCTGGTTTGCGTAATGACCACTATTCTACGAGCGCACCACAAGCGCACTACGAGCTTGCAACGTCTCCTCTGTGCATTGATGTATTAATACTAGATGGCCAGTGGCATTACTAGTGGCATTACCAGTAGCCAGCCAGCAGTAGCCAGCCAGCTAGACACATTGCCTATTCCTCTACAATCCCGTACCCACTCGACGAAGTACTCTAGATTATACCGAATCTACCACCAGGCATTCCAGGCACTGACCGCCGCCAGACCTGGTGCTTAGCGCCAGGTGACGCCACCTACTTACATCTCCACTGACAGTCCCACTCGTCTCAGCAATTGATCTGACAAGAGTTTGACATCAGAGACAAGTCTCCTAGTTTCACCGTACTAATCAGGTGGAGAAGTCTGTGCAGCACACCGACAGCTATAACTATGCCTAAGGCGACGATAACTGCCCAACTTTAACCGTTTCTGTGTAATTATGCTACCAGACGCTGGCGGTTACTGCGAAGCGGTGATGCGGTGCACAGTGAGCGGACGTCGGTCGCTGGCTAGCTGGCTTGCTGCTGCCTAGTGCGGAGGTAGTTGGGTGCTTAAGGATAGCGGCGCAGTGCAGCTATAGTTGCACAGTACGCCCTGGCCCACCCGCCTACGCTCCACTAAGGTCGGATTGTGGGAATTCAGGAGGCAAGTAAGTGGGCTCGAGGTGGAGGTGGAGATTGACGGGTGGTGGAGCTGGCGGCAAGCTGACGGCAAGTTGCTGCACATTAACGGAGACTGGCGGAGATGCCAAAGGCCAAGCGTGAGAGTAAGAGTGACAGTGAGACGGGACTGAGACGGGACTGAGATTTGAGTATGGAGAAGTAAGACTAGGGCGGACCAGCAGGAACGTAAAGCACCGAGGAGGCGGGTGAGCCGGAGGACATTATTAAAGATGCAGTGAAATAGAACGACCGTCGCCTAATGCCGTCACTACTGCGTCACTACTGCTATCGCTGTGCCGTCGCTGTGCTGCCGATTACTGCTCTCGAATGCCGCTCAAGGCAGGTTGCTAAGGCGGACCGACGGCGACGGCTAACAGCAGAAATCAGAGATGAGGAACAAGATAATTGTAGGAATTAAATGCACCCAAGCTGGGATTAGGCGATAAACTGAATACGGCGATAAATGGGCGATAACAGGGCGACGACATGTTACGAATACCTCTTTGGTTAAGGGCACTAGCACGCTCGCTCTAAATAGAAGTGCAATGCTGCGACGCCAGAGCCCACTTCTCCACTAAATAAGCCAGCATGACCACCTAATCACTAAATGTGCCAGCATAACCACATAATCACTAAATGCAAGTGTATAGCAGTAGTGCGGCCCAGAGCCAAGATTCTCTGTTAAAGATGTGTGACTTTTCTCGGGGACATCGCGTCTGTCTTGCGTTTGCCTTTTGTTCAGAGTAAACGCGCATTGTCCCGCAATTTGCGATTTGCGATTTGCATTTGCACTTGCCCGCATCTCGCGTCGCGGTTGATCCGCTTCGTCTCCTCGAGTGTTCGCGTCTCTGCCGCTGCTGCCAGACCGTTTTCGCGTGTTTGGCTGCGTTTCGCGTCCTGTGCCAGTGTGTCTCATACCCGCATTGTTATGCATGTCTCACCCCCTCCCTCGCGTCGCGTCGCGTATCCCGCCTCGTCCGCCCCAAACTCTTTATCAGGAAGAGGCGGCACCAATCCACTGCAGTGGAACCAGACGTAGGTACCATAGGCACCACAAGCACCATAGGCAACAGGCATTACAGGCACCACAGACCCCATGTTCCGCAAGCGTCTAAATTGCCGCAGGTCCTGCCCAAGCTAATGGAAAGTACGGACGCCGTAATCATCACGAGTAAACCGTCAAGGCGGGGGTGATACAACAAGTACCAACGTTCTGCAATTTCCTGAACCCCGGATCTGGTGGATGGCGGTTTGAGAATACGACTGCTCTAGGCCGCTCTAGGGCCTACCTATTAGGCTTATTACTATTGATGCAGTCGCAGTTGCAGTTATACGTCAAGTATTTTATAGTTGACGTTATTGTGAGTAGCAACAGGCAACAGCACCCTTAATAGATAACAATTATAGTCATAAAGATAGACCCCTACTTCTAAAAGATCCAGGTTTCCGCCGTTACCCAGATAATGGCGGAGTAGTAAGCGCGCTTTTTCTTTGTCGTGCCAGTTGTTGCTGCTATAGCCAGTGCTGCTGGTGTAGCGAGCTACCGTATTACAGTGTTGTTGATATCGTATCGCAACCAGGCATGTTTTGTCTTAGGCTCTGCTTCCATTCTGTTTCTATTTTGTTTATGTTTAACATAACGTTGTCGCCTGACCGGTCCGTGTACGGGGCCAGTAGGGTGGTCCACTAGAACCACCACTAGAACCACCACTAGAACCACCACGAGATGCAAGCAACAGTCGTACTCACTGCTGCGTTACTGTTACGCTACTGTTGTGCTCACTGTTGTGCTCGGGCTTTGGTGGCTCGGCGGCTCTCCCACCATTCTCACGTGTTGCATTCTTCGAAAGGATAGCCGTCGAGTTCGGTCGAGTTCGGTGCACCCGCCTTTGTCCCCTGCAGATTCTCTTCCATCTCACGTGGATCGCAGGCGCAGGCAACGACCGACCAGGCAGCTTACCACTATAGAGGATTACTGGAGCTATGGGCTAGGCTGATGAACCTCGTCATTGAGTGGGGTTGAGCAAACACCAATGTACGCGTCTTTACCAATCCTGCGAAGTTGCGAGCGTGCACTGATAGCGGCGAAGCCGAACTCAGTTTCAAATGCGTCTGAACGTAAACAGAGTTGTACAGT
>PPJJ03000059.1:0-89443 GCA_003705735.3 Blastobotrys peoriensis | reverse complement strand
AGCTGCCAAAGGTTTAAATCTATCAACTACATATCAAATCTGGGTTCAATTAGAAGCGCGTTGGTGGTTATTAAATTGTGGGCTCCGATTCGGAACCTCATCCGGCCACCATTCTGGCCCAATTGAGCATTGGGAAATTACTGAGACAGAGCGGGGCATCGCGTCGGCGTGTGACCCACTGCACAACACGACTGCATATTAAACGGATAAACGCGTCTGCACAACGCTGGATGACAGTGCAGATCAATTTCCTGCAGAACCCGACCAGTGGGGGGTGGGGGAGTAAGATAACGGACTGAGCGAAACAAGCACTGAGCAGCGCATCACAGCATCTCTGAGCGTCGGTAAGTGTCCCTTGATACATAGTTGATAGTGTGCAAACATCAGCGGGATGCGTGTTCACCTGGCGTATACAGCTGCTGCTTAAAGGAGGTTTCGGACAATTTCATGATACTGCCGCGATCACCCCAAGATGGGCGACCAGGTGCGTCATCTTTGAACTAGTAATTGCCCTAGGTATTGATTATCTAAATCATGTAAGCATTTAATTCCGACCTCAAGACACGATCACTAACCTTCGAAGCACTCAATACTGCCCGCCTCTTCCATGTCTCTTGCCGTTGGCGCCCCTCTCCCTCGCCCCCATCCCCCGATTGAGCCTAATCCGAGAACCAATCTCTTCAATACCAACTGGCAGCGCGAATGACGTGGAAGCTCCAGAACAGTCTAACCGCTTTTCACTCTCATGCTCACTCGTATCTTCCATCCACCAGCCGCTACCCACTATCAGCAACCGGGTTGTGGCTAGCCGTCACCATGACTGCACAGCTACCATGGAGGGTATCAACTCCAAACGGTACCATAGGTGTATGGAGAAGCCCAAATGAATAGATCTTGAACCCGCGAAGCGAGAACGCCAATTCAGCCAATTGAGCAAACCGCGCCGAGTGGTGTCGGTGGTCGTGACCAATTATCACTCCTCGGGTTTTGGCGTCAGGAGCAGTGCATTCTAGCGCGAAGCCCGGCCGTTCCAACCCGGATCCGAGTACCTAGTCGTCGATTCAGCTCCTCTTTACCATTCTCAAACAGTTCTGAGATCTCTTGGCGAGACGATTCATTCTAGTCATCACAAAACAGCGGGTTATGGCAGCCCCAGTCCCCCATACTTACCGGGTCCATCAGCAGCCACGAGTCCACCAACGGTTTGAGCCCGCCCAATGTCATTGTTGTACAATTGAAGTGAAACCCAGGGTTGGCTGATCTACAACTTTACCGGCTCATGCACGTGATTCACGCGTGACCTCGGATTTTTTTTTTTTACCCTCCTTCTTCCTATCGCCTCTATCCCGATCCTACACTATCAATAATGTTGAGAACTACCGCTAGAACTGCTGTCCGCGGGCTCAAGCTCGCCCGTGCTTCCGCCTTTCGTGGCGCTGCACCCGTGGCTATGCGTGCTACTCCTATGCTCGCGACCCGCCAATTCTCTCAATCGATTGTGGCGCTCAAGTCGTCGCTGACCGCCGCCGACGCTGACCTTGTGTCAGTGCTCAAGAACGAGATCACTTTGGAACAGGAGATTGTTGAGGACCCCAGCGCTGGACTAGACAAGTACCTCAAGGCGTCTGGGTTCGAAGTCGCTCACGAAGAGGGCACAGACTTGGTGGAGCTTGTTCGCAAGGACGGCGTGGAGACTACCCGAGTGTACTTTTCGCTGCTGGATGTGACCAATTCGGAGGCTCTGGACCAGGCGCAGGCCGAATTCGAGTCCGAGGGGGCCGAGGAAGGCGGTGAGGAAGCTGCTGAGACCGAATTCGACGGGTTCGACTCTGAGGAGGAGTCGTCTCTTCGAGTCAAGGTCGTGGTGGAGAAGCCATCGGGGTCGCTTGTGGCCGATGCGGTGGTACACTCTGGCCAATTCCTGCTCCAGTACGTTGTGCCGTTCGAGGACACCGCTGTCGCCACTGCCAGCACCGCTGAGGCAGACCACCAGCGATCTCTTCAGTACCAGGGACCGTTGTTCACCACTCTGGATGAGGAGGTTCAGACTGCGTTTGAGGCGTTCCTGGAGGCGCGCGGCGTCAACTCTGAGCTCGCCGATTTCATTGTTTCGTATGCGTCTGCTCAGGAGAACAAGGAGTACATCCAATGGCTCGGCAAGGTCACCACCGTTATTGAGGCTTAGGGAGCGAGTCGCCTCGGCTCGGTTTTATTGTATATACTGAAAATGCCTGTTAGGGTTTATACTGCTGCTGAAGCCCCCCTATCCTGTGCCGCGTAATTACCAGTCGTATCTAGATCTCATGTCTCAGGTGGTCGGAGTCCGATAATGCCGTATGTGAAATTTCAGCGCTTATCTCTAACCCCTCAAACTCCCGCCAGGAACCTAAGCTTGATCTTGCCGGAGTTGACGTGTGCTGTTGGTTAATTTTACTTCCATCTTGTGTGCCATGTCGTATTCCAGCGATTTCCTGTCGTTTGTCAACGGCAGCCCATCCCCGTATCATGCAGTGGCCGTGAGCAAGCAGATCTTGGCGAAGGCCGGGTTTGAAGAACTCAATGAACGAGACGACTGGGAAGGCAAAGTCCACAAAGGAGGCAAGTACTTTGTGACGCGCAACGGCTCGTCGATTAGCGCGTTTGCCGTCGGAAGCAAGTGGAAAGCTGGTAACGGAATCGCAATTGTCGGCGCCCACACCGACAGTCCAACTCTGCGCGTAAAGCCGACCTCCAAGACTACCAAGCTGGGGTACGCCCAAGTTGGAGTGGAAATCTACGGCGGCGGTCTCTGGGCTACGTGGTTTGATCGCGATCTGTCGGTCGCTGGCCGGGTCTACGTCAAGTCTGGCGGCAAGTATGTGCCCAAGCTGGTCAAAATCGACAAGCCCATTCTTCGAATCCCCACGCTGGCGATCCATCTCGAGCGAGAGCAGGGAGCAAAGGTCGAGTTCAACAAGGAGGAGCAGCTCAAGCCCGTTCTGGGACTGGTGGAAAAGCAATTGAACGGCGATGATGATCAAGACAAGCAGGACCACCAGGATGGGCAGTTCCAGTCGATTCAGGCGGCTCCTCTCCGTCACGACTCGTCTCTGCTGACCCTGCTGGCAGCGGAGGCTGGAGTGAAGCCTGATGAGATTGAGGATTTTGAACTGGTGCTATTTGATACCCAGAAATCAGTGGTGGGTGGAATCAACGACGAGTTTGTGTTTTCGCCTCGGCTCGACAACCTCCTGTCGTCGTACTGCGCGGTGAGAGGGCTCGTGGATTCGGTCAAGTCGTCTTCTGCTCTAGAGTCCGAGGAATCCATTCGCATGATTTCGCTGTTTGACCACGAAGAAGTTGGGTCTGCCTCTGCCCAAGGCGCTGCCTCAAACTTCCAACAGGCAATTGTGGAGCGCCTTGCCGTTCTCCACGTCGACCCCTCGGCGTCTGCGTCTGCCACTCCTCCGCCTACCGTCCAGTACCAGACTTACGCCAAGTCGTTTCTCATTTCCGCTGACATGGCTCACGCAGTGCATCCAAACTACGTCGGCAAGCATGAAGAGAACCACCGCCCTTCTATCAACAAGGGCCCAACAATCAAGATCAATGCCAACCAGCGCTACGCCACCAACAGCCCTGGCATCCTGATGGTCCAGGACTGCGCAAACAAGGCCAAGGTTCCGCTGCAGCTGTTTGTCGTTCGTAACGACTCCCCTTGTGGGTCGACGATTGGACCCATTCTGGCATCGCGATTGGGAATCCGCACTTTGGATATCGGAAACCCTCAGCTGTCAATGCACTCAGTTCGAGAGATGGCGGGTTCGCACGATATCGGGTATGCAGCGCAGCTGTTTGAATCGTTTTTCTCAAACTTCACCGCTATTGACAAGAGCATTGTAGTTGACGCTCATCTATAACGGGATCTATGACCGAGTATGAGTGCCATTCTAATTGATTCTAGAGCAGTTAGAACAGTCTTAGTGAGTGGCAGTTTCATGCATATGTAGTGAAAAACTGTCTATTAATTACATGACTGCCGTAGGAACTGTGTTCCCATACCTCATGTGCCGCTGCCAAAGTTTGCCTGCTCTTTCAATTGTGTCTCAAAAGCTTGCTTGACGGCGTTCGGAATTGGCGCCTTGATCCCGCCATTCACATAGTCCACAGTAACGACGACCTCTGTGATCCTAGCTGCGACCTTCTGGGCGCCATGGCTCACCACAATGCCTTTGAGTTGAAACCGGTCAGGTTCAGCCAGCGGCTCTAATCTATGTGCCACAGTGACGGTGTCTGGGAACCGAATTGGGTACCTCCACGCCAAATTGACCGACCTGATAATTGGGCCGACCCCAGAGACCGTCATGAACGACTGCAGTTGTGGACTGGGATAAGTTTCAGCGAGCTTTCTGAAGTAATTGACTCGAGCGGTCTCAAACCACTTGAGATAGGTCACGTTATTGACATGTTGGAACGCGTCCATATCGCCCCAGGCGACAGAATGGGCGGGCAGGCCCGCATACTGTAGCGAAAAGCCCCCTCCTTCAGACTCAAAGACTTGAGATAACCAGCTGGGGGTATTGGGGACAGAACCGGCCGAAGAAGATGCCCGGGCACATGAGATCCGAGATGCAGAGACGGCGGTATACCGCGACAACTGGGCGGCGGAAAAGCGCGAGAACGCCGACGATAGCCGAGACGACTGCCGTAGGGCACGAACCGGTGCAAATGAAGCGCTCATTGAATACTGCGGTGCTGTAAGAGCGGATATTACGATCTGGCGGAAGTCATGCTCTAAATGTGGGGGAGCTCCGGGAATTGCCCGAAGTCACGTGCCCACCCCAAATTCTAACGCTGCCTACTGGGCGGCCGCGGATGATCACAAAAACGCGGGGTAAGAGCGGCCACCCCCTACTGAACAGCCCCAGAACGACCCGCGCCGGTGCAAGAATGAATCAATTGTTATACATACAATGCTGCAATCGCAATCTCCAATGTCACGTGCCACGTGCTGGGCAATTACCATGCCACAGTCGCAGTGTCCACTGTCCCGTCCCTACTAATTCTTTCGCTTGAGGTGCTCCTTAGGGATCCACGACTCGTCGTAGCCCTTGCCATTGACGCCAGTCGACGATCCGACAGCAGGAGACGACGCCGCCGCCTTGGCCCTAGACTTAGACTTGGGCTTGGTGGGGGCGAGGTTGACTCCAAGCAATGGCAATCCGTAAATCACCGCCGCGTACCCCGCACCGGCCATAGTCACCGCAAGAATGAGGTTGACAAGGATGAGTCTGGGGTCAAAGAACGAAATCGAGGGGTCGTACACAGCAACGGGCTGCTCAGGCACCTCAATTGCCGCGAGCTGGCCATCGTACTCAGCCAACAGCACCAGTGCCAGATCAAAATCGTACGGAGCGATGTTGAGACCAGTGATTGTGTGACGCAGAGTCTGGGCCGCGGCGGGCTTGACGGTGATTGGGCCCGCAGGGACAGTCGTCAAGTTCGAAACGCTCTTGTGCTGCTTGTCGAGGAAAGATCCAGCGATTCCAGACACCGTCAGGTCCTTAGCCTCGTTGTTTGTGACTGTAATTGTCAGCTCAGTGTCCTGGCCGTTAGTGATTCGAGCCACTTGCTGTCCCTTAACCTGGTCGTAGCGGGGGAACACCACCGACACCTCGACAGCGCTGAGCTCGGCGATGGAAACTGGCCCAGTCTGTCCACCGTCCTGAGCAGCCCCCTGGGCAATAGCAGTGGCAGCGGTCGCTGCCAGCCAAATCAAATAGCTAACCTTCATTTTGTCCACGTCAACTGTAGAATGCGGTGGGGGATCAGAAAATGGTGAAATTTGGCTGTCGCAGCCGTGCCAAAAAAGCGAAAAACCAGTTGCAGCAGCGTGGGTTGGTTTGTACAAAATAAGGTAAAAACTAAACCAAGCTAAAGACACTAGGCAGTGCTGTTTTGCGCAATGTCTGTAAAAGTCGAGTTCACGGGTGGGCTGGAAAACCTGTTTGATACAAAGTCTCTGTCTGTTCAATTTGATGGAGCCAAGGATATCCGATGGCTGCTAGGAGAATTGGCAGCCAAAATGTCAGATCGTCAAGACTTGTTTCTTCAAGATGGGCTGGTCCGTCCAGGCATTTTGGTGCTTATTAACGATGCTGACTGGGAATTGGAAGGCGAGGAGGACTATCAGTTGCAGAATGGAGACGCCATTATGTTTGCATCGACGCTTCATGGGGGCTAAGGGCCGGGAATTTGGCATTCGGCATTCCACATTCGACATTCGGTGTTTTGGCATCGCCTGCAGCCATAGCTGCGACATTGACTGCCCAGACATGTCGCTGGGATATGATTATAATGGTAAAATATGGCAGCCCAATGATCCTCGACCGGACCACGAACTGTCTGGAATCAACGTCAATTCGGTGACAGGGTTGCTTCCTCTTTGTACCAGGACCTTGATTTGCTTGCCTTCGTTTTCGCGTACAATTGTAGCCAACAGACCCAGATGGTTGTGATTCGCAGCGTTGGCAGTCCCAAATCGAATGATCTTGTCCTGGGCCTGCAGACCAGCTAGAGCCGCCGGACTCGAATCAGCCACAGATTCGATATACGCAAACGGAGGTCCAGCAGCGACCGCGGTACCACTTCGGTAGGTAGAATCAGCAGAGCCAGCAGAATCAGCAGAACCACCAGAACCACCAGAACCACCAGAACCACCAGAAGTCGCAGCAGCGCTACTATTCCCACTTGTGCTGGCAAAGTATTCCTTTAATCCTTGTTCAATCTCAACCATAATCGCCTTAATATCATTGCGTAGTCGAATGATCTGTGCTCTCGTAGACCGAATCGTTGGGATATCAATATCAGCTCGAGGGAACCCGTCGCTAACTAATGGGGTCTCCATATCCACTCCATGAGAACTCAGCACTTCAACCAACTCATCAAGCTCTTCTTCCATGCGGTCTTTCTTCGCTATTAGTCCTTGGACCTTACTACGATCTGGCGTGTGCCCATTCATTGCAGGAGAGATATAGAGAAGACCAGACTGGAAATCACTTGATAGATAGATCAAGAGGTAGAACCTAGCAGAATGTCGGTGCAGTGGCAATGAAAAAACACGTGACATTCACGTGCACCGGGAGCAACAGCAGTGTAATTGTAGCCTGATAGCAGTTAGTGCTGGGGCAATTGCGGGAATGGGCGGGGGATTAGTGGTTTAAATGTAGTGCGCTTGAACTGCGGCCGCAGAAGTGTTCGCTTTCCGCACTTTGATACGGCAAAATACCGCCAATTGGCCCTATAAACACCGTGACCCTGCTATGCGTGCACTGATTGCCGCACATAGTCGCAGATAGTCTCCAGCACTCAATATATAAAGCACAAAACAGGATACTCAATCCGCGAGCCACCAGTACAAGTAGCCCCAAACTGAGTCCAACGAAGCCAAAAAAGAGCATTCCGCGACTCGGTATCACCAACATGCCTCTCAATTCCTATTCCCCTCCTACTCCCCTCCTACTCCCCTCTTACTCCCCTCCTACTACTCGTCTTCCTCATCCCTGCTCTTCGTCTTCGTACTCCCTACTCCTCGTCTTCCTCATCCCCATCCTCCTCGGCCTCCTCGTCCTCTTCATCCTCCTCATCCGCCTTCGGTTCAGGCTTGACATCCAATCCCTTTAAAGATTGGGGCAAAGACTGATCGGGACTGACCTTGAGGTCAATTACAGCCAGCCGACCGTCTCGAATGATCCACTGCGATCGCAATACCTTCTTGGCAGTCTTCTCTCCTCCAATTGGCTTGAGCAACTTGAACTGAGGATCAGACAGCAAGTCGTAGCCGAGCTTGAACTTGTTCTGGAACTTCTTCTGAGCCGCCGGCTGGTCAGCGGAGATTCCAATTACAACCGCATTGTGAGGCACAAACTTCTCCGCGGCGGTGTTGTAGCTAGCAGCCTGGCGAGAGCAGCCTGGGGTGTTTGCGCGCGAGTACGAAAACAGCACCACAGGACGGTCCTGAGACAGTTTCTTCACATTGACGAGCTCGCCGTCCTGGTTAAGAAGATCGACGTCAGGGATCTCTGAGCCAACTGGAAGCCGGCCGCCCTCAAACTTCTGTCGCTTCAAGAACTTCTTCTCCTTGGGGGCCTTAGTCTTTGCCAGAGGTCGCTCCTCTAGCTCCTCCTTGCTCATGTTCTTTCTCGTGACCTTCTTTGGCTTTGGCTCCGCCGGGGCGTCCGCGGCAGCGGCCTCGGGCTCCTTGCGCTTTCTGGGCCTGAGTTCTGGCATCGAATGGGCAGTTTGGCGGTTTCACGGGGGTGTCTGTACGGTGGAGATGACGAATTTGCGGTGGGATTTGCAGCAGTTTTATACCCAAATTGGAATATCCGACCAGATCTTATCGTGAAAAATTCAAATTTCACTTCACAAACTTGTACAGACAATATGGAAGACACCAAGGAAGCCGAAGGGCACGACAATAGGCAAGTATTAGCAAGCAGTAACACTGAATTGGACTCTGCTGACGTCACTGCCACTGGCGGTCCCATTGCCGGGGGTGGCGATGGTGCTGTCACAGCTACTGTCAGTGCCAGTGGACCCAGATCAGCTCCTACTCCACCAGTGCCAGAAGGAATGACTAAAAGTGCATGGAAACGAGAGCTCAAAAAGCGAAAGTGGGAAGCGGAGAGAGAAGAGTTCACTCGTCAGCGCAAGGAGAAGCGGATGCGGTTAAAGGCGGCTCGAAAAGAGGCCGAATTGGCTAATCCGACCCCGAAACCTCGCACTGACGGGGCAGCAGCCAAGCCCAAACCTCTCCCTGTCGACCAGAAGAAGGTGCCAATGGGGGTAATTGTGGACTGTGGATTCGACGAAAAGATGAAAGACGGGGAGCGGACGTCGCTGGCGGCCCAGATTGTGCGGTGCTACTCTGACAATCGCAAACTGCCGATTGGAGTTGATTTGAGAATCACTTCGTTCAAAGACCAGCTCAAGCAGCGGTTTGACACAAACATGAGGGGCCAGCACAAACAATGGAAAGACATCTCACTAGAGCATGACGACTACGTCCCGGACCCGGCCAGCTATGTCTATCTTTCATCTGATTCCGACAATGTGATTGAACAGCTTGAACCCCATAAGACCTATATCATTGGAGGAATTGTCGACAAGGGCCGATACAAGAATTTATGCCGAGACAAGGCCGAGAGCCAGGGAATCCCGACTGGCCGGCTACCAATTGATGAGTTTGTCCGAATCTCTGGGCGCCGGGTGCTAACTACGAACCATGTGTTTGAGATTTTGCTGCGGTGGTTAGAATTGAAAGACTGGAAACAAGCATTTGAGACGGTTTTACCGCAGCGGAAGATTCTACCGGCCAAGGTAAAGGGCCAGGCCAACGAGGCAGAGCAGGTGGACGAAGAAGGTGAAGCGGAGATTCAGATTGAGTCTAGGGCAGAGACAGCCCCGGAGCATGTTGCTGAAGTGGAGGCAGCAGAAGTGCAAGTGCTGGACAACCAAGCGGACTAGGCTGCGGAGTGGCTCACCCAATCCTCAATTGCCGTATCATAGCATATCTAATGACTAATGACTAAGACCTCCCGTGTCTCCTGTGTCCCTCATCTCATCGCGTGAATCCCACGCCGTCGCCTAACTGTTTTATGCCAGATAGCCAGTATGCGCCGCCTCAGACCTACGGCGCCTCGCCGTCTCCCGCTTATTTCCCAGCTCTGTACTGTAGTGCGGTTGCGATCAATTCAACCCCTGATTTGGTAAATCTAATCTCCGCTCTAGCTACAAGACCGCCACTCCCGCTGCACACTATTGCCAAGATTCATTACCCCATCTCCACTAATCTATCTCCGCCATCTCCGTTTATCTAATCTCCACAATATCTGCAATCTGCCTCGTTCTGATCTGTTTCATCACGCCCGGCTGAGTCAGCTCGCTTGATCGGCGCTGAAAAAACGGTCGACTAAAAGTTGGAATCTACACGACAGCAACACCGATACGACGTCTCTGCAGAGGCCACGGTTGTTAGCTATATTTAAGGGTGCTCTGCGCCACGCTCGTTCATCTCCACGCCATAGGGCCGTTCACTGGTCGCCTGGGGAGGGAAGTCTGCCTACCAAAGGAGGGAAAATTCCTTAAATCTTCACCCTGCCAGGGAGGTTTGACAGGGCCCTCAGGACAGCCCTCAGGAAGGCCCTCAGGGAAACCGTCTGGACCACCACTGTGGAACGACATAACCTTTTTTGAAAGAACACTCGTTTAGGAGGGACCAACTTTTCTTTGGCACTTCGACCGCTGCGACACTGTATATCGTACCCGCACAGGTGCCCCTTTATGGCTAAAGATGGACCAGAAAGAACTGCCGTCTTTGCCAGGGTCGCAGGGCGACCGGGATCTGGCTCGAAAACGCAGTAATAGAACGTCGCGAATCTCTGTGAGAATGGTGACGAACATCCCCTCGTCGCCATCATCGTCGCCTTCGTCGCCTTCGGCAGCCTCGTCGCCAGCGACAGGGTCCAGTTTTGGGTACGCTAACGAAAGCACTGCCGATTCAGCGGCTGCGGCCGCTGTGGTCCAGCAGGAAATGAATAATGTACAAAAGCTCAAGCGACTGTCGTTAGGCTCGTCCATGTCTCTGGACCCAGACTTACCTGCACAGTTCCCCTGGTCCGCGTTAGACGACCCTGCCAGTAGTAGTGGAGACGAGCCCGAAGCGTTGTCCTCGTCTTCGCCGCCTGCATCGCCAGTTCAAGGCAAAATCAATCAGTCGCATGCTTCTGAACTGCTGTGGGTACCTGCCCACGTCCACCCGGAGCTGGCTCCTCAGGAATGGAAGTCGTTTGTTCAGGACAAGGTTGCCGAGATAAGGGCGAAGACAATGTCGCAGCAAGCGCCGTCGCGGCTGTCGACTGAGCGCACTAATGACGTTGCAGCCAGCGATAGCCCTAGTGGGAGCAGTGGGATTCCTGCACGATCGAGATCCAGCCCCAGCAGCGGAGGGGGCTTATCAAGGCGCAATTCGCTACTGTCTCGTCAAATTCGGTCCCAGGCTGATTACCAGGATGGGTCAGATGCCATCCAGCAGCAAAAGCGCCGGTCTTCGGGTGACGCAATCCACGCGTCTGCCGATACCCAATCGATTTCATCGCTATCGGAACAGCTCAAGCAGCTGGGAGAGTTGGAATCATTAGCAATGAACCCGTTTGCGCTGGCGCGGTCCTTATCGTATTCGCCAGTCCTTGCATCGTCGTCTTCGCAGTCTCTTTCGACTCAGTCTCCAACGTCGTCGTCCTCAATGCCAGCTTCACCGTCGTCTGCTTCGCAGCCAACGTCGCCTACATCGAGATCACCGTCTTCATCATTTGCATCGCCATTCCCTGCATCCCAGTCGTCCCCTTCACTCGCATCGCATCCCTCCCACGGCCGTAAACCTTCGGCGGCGTCTATGCCGGCAGCTACTTCACAACCGCTGGCAAACGACTCGGACGAGCCAATCTTGGCAGCCCCGTCGGCGTCACTTCGGCGGTCGACTCGTACTCGATATCACAAGAACTCAATGCGACGACGACAGGTGAGAGGCGCTGAAGGTACTCCAGAGCAGCTGGCAGGCGGAATTGAGCCACTGGGAATGAGGAAGGCGTCGCAGCCTGTGCCTCCTTCACTGAGGAGGTCTTCAACCGACACAGAGGTGGCAGTGGCAGCGCTGAAAAGGTCCTCGATGGACGCAGCGGCTCACGAACCGCAGCAGCATCTTCCTCGTCGACCTTCGCTGCCCGCTCATCGATCGGAGCCAGCAGTTGGTGGACTGGGGGTGACACAAATGCCAGAACAGGAGCAATTGCCGCAATTACCGACCAGAAAACGGCCATCGCTGAAAGAGACTAACCCTGAATTGTTTGCGAACTTGTCTGAGCACAAAACTGAACCAGAGCAGGTGGCGCCGACGGACCGAGAGCCTGTAGTTGACCCTGCCGCGGCTCCAATGAGGAATGATCACACTAGACGTGACTTCAGACAAGGAAAGTTGCATGTTAACCACGATTTCACGTTTGACTCGAAGCCACTTGCCCCGGCACCGAGTGAACAGACTAGCATTGATAAAGACGAAGCCAGAGGTGCAGAGAAAGGTGGAATAGTGCACGAGGAGGCGGCTCAGGTCGGGCAGAGCAAAGCGTTGGCCCTAGATGTTGGCCCGGAGTCTGCAACTGAGCCACAAGTGCCAAAAATGCAGGAGCAGCACAGACCTGAGACGCAGACTGGCCAGAACGAAGATGTGCCGCCTGAGGCAGGACCTATTACAGACACCGGTGTTACAGGTCCCGCACACGCACCCGCACCCGGACCGGGATCCGGACCAGTTTCTGGCGCTGTTGGCGGCACCATTGGCACTACCCCCCCAGCTCCTGTCTCCAAGCCATTGCCCAAGATCCAGGTCCCAGATCCCCAATCTGTACCACCCCCTGCTCCCTCTCCTACCGGCAGCACGGGCAGCACCAAATCCAAGTCTCGCAAAGGATGGAGATGGCTGTTTTCTAATGAAAAGGGCGAAAAGGGCGCTGCGAGCGACAGAGCCGAGAAGGGCGATAAGGCCGGCGGCGACAAGCTGTCGAAGGTTGACCCAGCGCCATCGCCGGTGATTGCGACGACTGATAAGGAGTCAGTTGACCGGATTCTTAATCGGACAGCGGAAGAAGAGGCGCCTCAGACCCAATCGCGGTCATTTTCGTCGTTTTTGGGCAAAAAGAAGGTCAAAAAGACCGAAAGCATGGACGAAATGCATACTGAGTACGACGATTGGGGGAAGCCGGTAAAGAGAAAGGGCAAGCAACGGTCCAAAAAGGCGGAAAAGGCCGCGGCTCTTGAGGAATCGGAGCCGGTTGGCGGCCACCACGGAATGCCTCCGTCTGGGCTAGGCGCTGGTGATAAGCTTGACCGCTTGGCCCAGCAGAAACTAATTCAGGAGCAAATTCGCATCCAGCAATTGCAGCAACAGGAGGCAGCGCAGTATGGAGAGTCGATTCAACTGCCATACCACATCCCATCGTACCAAATGTCCGATAAAAGCATGGTCATGCTCTACCACCGATACCCGTTGCACGTGGAGCGGGCGATTTACCGATTGTCTCATCTCAAACTGGCGAATCCCCGGCGCCCGCTTGCCCAGCAGGTGCTGCTATCGAACTTCATGTATGCCTATCTCAACCTCATCAACCATGGGTACCAGCAGCAGCAATTGGCACTCCAACGTCAGGCTGCAGGGGGCGGACCAGGGCCAGAACCAGGTCCCGGTCCCGAGTACATGGGATACGAGTACGAGTATGACGCTGGAATGGGATATGGAGAGTACGACAACGGCATGGAACATGGCGGAGGTGCTGATGCAGAGGGCCTGATGGCAGGAGATGGAGGTCTTATTGCGGCCGGTGCAGCTGCTGGCGGTATTGGTGCTGGCACTGCAGACGGCCAGTATGCGCCAGAGGAAGAGCTGCGCCAGGGGCCAATGATCGATTCTTCAATTCCCGAGGAGGACGAGGGTGAGGCACACGAGCAAGGCGATTATGATCATATCTACTCGCGCTACGACACTCATTCTCCGTCGGCGGAATCATCGTCGTCGTCATCGTCCTCAGGTACTGCTGGAGCATCGGAAGACATGTGGTTAGGGGACGAGGCACAAGGAACCCCGGCCGAGCCGCCTGCGTCATATTATATGCCGACGAAGTCGAAGCGACACAGCAATGAAGGAATCATGACTTGATATATTTATATAGCCAACAGGCATGCACACATCAACTTGGGGGGGGGCGACTAGCACAATCAGTAGTACATGACTCCATTGCAATACGTCATTTTATCAAGATTTTGAACCTGGTTCCATCCACTTTTTGACAACCAATTGGATGGCCACTTTGTCTGTAATCGAACTTTGTTACTACTTTCTCTGCAAGTGTACTCTATTACTGCTTTCTCAGTGAGTGTACTTCCTTATCGCTCTTCCTGGGATTGGCACTTTTCACCTTCTTCAGGCGCTCCCAGCGCCGATCTGCGCCCTAACCCATAATTACGCGTCTACCCTAACCCAAATTTCACTTAATTTCGAACCAACGCGTTTGATCTCTTCAGAAATGGCTGAAAGTTCAAAGAAAGCAGCTTCAATCAGCACAGGCGACCTCGAATTGCCGTGGTAAGTGAGAGAGATGTCCGTAGCAATGAATTTCACCGGCATTGTCTTTGGCTACGACTACTCCTGTGTGCGCCTCGACTTGAACTAACATAGGGTGGAAAAGTATCGGCCCAGAGTCCTCGACGATGTGGTCGGTAATGAAGAAACGGTCGAAAGACTGCGGATGATCGCTAGAGACGGGAACATGCCCCACATGATCATTTCTGGTGCGCCCGGAGTGGGGAAAACCACATCAGTGCTGTGCCTAGCCCAGGAACTGTTAGGAGACGACACGTACAAACAGGCAGTACTAGAACTGAATGCATCTGATGAACGAGGAATCGACGTGGTTCGAGGACGAATCAAGGCATTTGCTACTACAAAAGTGGTATTGCCGCCGGGAAGACACAAAATCGTCATTTTGGATGAGGCCGATTCAATGACCCCAGGAGCCCAACAGGCCCTGCGTCGGACGATGGAGATCTATTCTAACACTACGCGATTTGCATTTGCTTGTAACCAGTCGAGCAAGATCATTGAGCCCCTACAGTCCCGGTGCGCTATTCTCCGGTATTCGCGGCTAACGGATGCCCAAGTGCTGGCTCGGCTGCTCAAGGTGATTGAGGCGGAAGATATCAAGTACGCTGATGACGGGCTGTCAGCGTTGATTTTCTCCGCTGAGGGAGACATGCGACAAGCTCTGAACAATCTGCAATCGACGGTTGCCGGATTCGGGTTTGTGTCGTCGGACAATGTGTTTAAGGTCGTTGACTCGCCTCATCCACTCGCAATTCAGCGTATGCTCACGTATTGTACAAAGGGCGACGTCAGTTCAGGGCTCGACGAACTGACAAAATTATGGGACAAGGGGTATTCAGCGCCGGACATCATCTCGACAATGTTCCGAGTGACCAAGACTCTGGATGTGCTCTCCGAGGCCGCTAAACTGGAGTACATTAAGGTGATTGGGTTTACGCATATGAGGGTGTTGGATGGAGTTGGGACTTACTTGCAACTTGCGGGGTGCTTAGCCAAGTTGAGCAAGCAATGACCGTCGGAAATGACCATCAGAAATGACCGCGAGCAATGACGGTGACATGGAGATTGCTGTCAAAAAGCTCGGATCGCCAAAATGAACCCAATTAACCCCAAAACTAAGAGCACCCGGTATACCACTCTCGCGTCTCCAGTCGGGGGCCCCATGAGATTACAAAATATATGTACCCCAATCGGCACATAAATAGTACCAGTGTGCAAGTACAAGTAAGAAGCGTACCACCCAAACACCGTAGTGAATGCCAACTGGAACAACGATGTGAGCACAATTGGGACCCACTGGTCCAGCCCGTACACGAGCAGTTCCTCGTGAGCATGATGCAAATGAGCGACTCCAAAGAACAGCGGTGACCCAAACACTAGCCAATTGAACGACCACCCATCTAAAGAAGCCAGCAGAGCCGCTCTGAACACTAGCTCTTCTGTGATCGGGCCTACCACATAGTTCCGGAGCCCATACAGACTCCAATTATCAGTAACAAGGGCCACAATGGCAGTTGACACAGACTCAAACTGGGTCAAATGGTCGTAGAGAGGTGCTGCAAACAGTACCATTGTCAGTAAAATGCTTTTGAGAGTCCATTGAAGCGCGTCTATCGACAATTGCAGACCTAAGTCGTATCCATAGTAAGTGAACCCGATACACACGGCCACAGAGAGCGAAGAAATCACCCACAATCGCTCAATCAAGACATTGCGGTCGTCTCTTTGAACAATGGCCGACGGCCTTGTCTTTGGTCGCAAATATAAGATTCCCACGTATGAAGCGGTTAGCGCGCCTGCCAACCAAGTCATAGCACTGTTCAGGTCTAGCAAAGGTCCGGCACGGTTAGCAAACTACAATTTGGGGCCAATTATTGCGAGAGCAAACGTGACGGGTGAAATACAAGAATTCGGGATCTTCAGTCGGTATTTGAAAGTCAAATATGCTGAAAATTCAATCTATACTGTCGTATCACGATGGTGAGCGACGCGGAGATCAGATTGATTTGTGAAATTTCAGAATTTCGGCCAGAAACCGAGTGCCAAAAGGGGCTAATCAGTGTGCGGCTCAACGGCCGGAAGTGGAACTGGCGAGCAAAACGGCCGAGGAGCGCAATTGAGTCCAGAAAAGCGGGCGGGGAATAGGCTGGGTTACGGCACTGGAAAGGTCGAAAGGGTGAAATTGCCGTTCGAGGGTTTGACGCAGGAACGCACCAACCCCTACAGCGGTAGCTTGCCAGAACCGATTGCACAGCCGTGCTTCTGCATCAAATCAGCCGAGTCAGTGGAGGGTGTCTGAAATCTAGCGAGCGCTCTGAAGCGCAATTTTGGTGTAGAATGGCTGGGAAAAAGGGCGGCTGGCCGCGAAATACCGCTTGAACGTATTGGAGCACCTGCAATTGCTCTATGTCCCCCCTGATCCCCCCATTGTGCGCCCCACTTCGGTTCATTTGAGTGGTCGCAGCCGCGCGCACCCCTTTTCTTCGGCGCGACTGCAGCGGTTGACTTTATGGACGACAATAGGGCCAAAAAGAGGCGCAAAAAGGTCCTACGGCCGGGTCAGGGGCCCTCGTTTGGGAAACCGCTTCGTGAAGCGACAGATCGCGGTTCTGGGTTCGACTCTCCCGGATTTTTCCTGCCGTCTCAGCCTCGACCTGGGGTTGACGAGCTCGTCAGATCACCAGCACCGAGGATTTTCCAGTACTTACTGCCGAAAAATGTAGTCAAATTGCGGCCAGAGCCAGTAATCGGTGATAAGCGGCCACTGAGCGACGAGGACGTATATGAAGATGATAAGATTGCGCGTCAGGACGTATATGAAGAGCAGGACGTGTATGAGCGCGCCTGGCGAGACGACTATGATGACTATGAGACAGATGGTAATCACGACATGATAGAAAAGGGAGCGCAAAAGCTGGAAAAAGTGGCAAAATCAGGGAGGCCAAGATCAATTGCAGAAAGTATCACTAAAGAGCGCGAACCTGCGTCAATCGCGAGAAACCAGAGCCCAATTGTACAAAACGGGACGCCGAGAGCAGCGGGTGCAAAACGCCTCAATGGATCAATTGACACCCCTCTGCCTACTTCTGTATCGGACCGTGGAAAGTCAAAAATTGTTGTACTCAAGTTTACACCTGGAAACAATGAGTTTCAAGTCGGTCAGAGGGATGAGTCGGAGTTCTATGACGATCAGGCCTGGGACAATTGGGCTAATGACGACGGGTACGGATCAGAGAGTGAAGAGGAGTTTGTAGAGGCGTCAAGGCCCAATTCGACTGTATGGGTCCCTCGAGACGCAGCAGCATATCTCGATCAAATTGTTCGATCCGACAAGCCAGGCAGGTCGCAGCCAGCTAAGCGAACAGCCAACCGCAGTGGAGTAAAGCGGCCGACCCCACGAAGCAAAGTCAAGCGGACAGCCTCAGGAGCTCACTCTCGAGCTCAAGCTAAGCCGGCAGGATCGAGGGCCACAGTCACTCCCGCCAAAGCGTCGCGTTCAAGGCGCAAATCCAACTTGTCAGCAGCACCAGTGTCGCAATCCCCGCAATCTGCCTCTCAGAGTGGGGGTTCTCGCAAAAGGCGTCCTGGAAGACCTCCTGGTAGCCTTAATAATAAGACACTAGCAGTGATGGCTGAAATTGCGACTGCCGAGGCGATGAAAAACGGTACCCTTGACTCTCTGGATTTATCCCAGTTCCAAAACCCGCTGCCTCCAGACGTCAGAGACCGGGTGATTGCTAGATTTCGGACCCAAGCTCTAAAAGTACTATCGACTCCTGGAGCTGAAGTTACCGAGCTTGTCGACGCGCTTAGTAACGACAATTCTACCCCTACGAGACCCAGACCAAATGGAGAAGCCAAGTCGTCCGCAGTAGCGTTAAAAGCGAGGAAACAGACTGTCAATCATGAACCTCGACATCCTGTCAGAAGGCGAAGTAGATCTCGCAATCGACGCGGGAACGCTGAACTTGGGACGCCCGGTACGAGCAATTCTCGCGCTTCTGGAGATCGATCTCCAAGCCCAATAATAACAAGGTCCAAAACGCGAGACGTAGAAACGGAAACCGTTCCAACCAGCTCGCTAGACGTTCCTGTGATTGCGAGAGCCGAGAAGAAGCCAGAGGGACCGAAGGAACCAGAAAAGGCAGCTAAAAAGCCAGGACGCGGTTCAAAGCGGACCGCCAGAACCCAAGCTAACGCTGCTCGCTCGCAAGGTGACGAGTCAAGCGATTCTGACAGGCCATTGGCCCAAATCAGGTCCCGCAGTTTGAAATCGAGAAGAGTGATCCAGGAGCGTCGAGAGACAGGATCCCAATCGCAGGTCGCAACGGAGAAGGTTGCGCACAAATCGACCTCAAAGGCTTCACAGAGAGCAGAACGTGAGCTTGAAATACCGGAGGTACCCGATGGTGAACTACTGGATATAGTGTTCGATGAAGCTGTGGGAAGCATTGGGGTCCATGTGGATGAAAGTGATCATGAGCAGATCAGCGATAGTCCTAACGGCGGTAGCAATGGCAATGAAAGTTTCGCAGAGAGTCCTGCGATGACGAAGCGATTGACCCAGTCTCCTGAGATTTCCGCTGAGTCACCAGACGCGCCAGTACAATCTCATGAGCCTGTAGTGCAAACTCCAGAAGTTCCAGTTCAGTCGCCAGAGTTTACAGTTGATTCACAGGAGGAAGGAGAGGAGGAAGAAGAGGAGGGCGAAGAGCCTCCCATCAAGACACCATATGCACCAGCTGTATCTCCTGAGCCTCCAGCTGAATATCCCGATCCTCAAGTAGTGTCTTCTGAGCCTCCTGCATCCAAGTCGCCGGGACCTGAAAAGCCCCAGTTGAACACAGAATATATTGAAATTTCTGACGATGAAAGGGAGCTGGAATCACCGCCACCGCCACCGGACCCCACTTCGGAGACTGCCGCTCAAGAGCCTGAATCACTAAGAGTTCCTAATAACTCAGAAACTACTGCAAGCGCGGTCAATGGTGCGGGACAGAAAACACCTCTGCGGGTCCGGTCGACGCGGCAATCCAGGCTGTCGATTTTACCCAGCCAACGTCGTCGCAGTGCGCGCGATGGTGCTGGAGTAGACACTGGTACTGGAGTTGGATCTGGAGCTGATGGTGTCGGCACTGGTAATGAGGACAGCGAACCTGAGTTGTTTATTAGCGATTCTGAATATCCCAGGACGGGAGACCAACCAGAGTCCGGTCAAGAGCATATTGAAGTGCCTTCACAAGATTCAATCCGCATTCTGTCCACTCGGACGCCTGCTGTTTCTCAAGACTCTAATTCCACATCCGCTCATCTGCAAACTTTCTCGGCTTTGCCTCAGTACTCGTCTCAGTCCTGGAACTCGACTCCCCAGAGCTCCGGGCCGGATAGTTCGATGGCATCGATACTATCCAAGACTGCAATTGACAAGTACTGGCGCAACGCCGTTATGGATATTGGGTTTTTAACGGAGCAGTCTCCGACGAATAGACTGCCAGGGGAATCAGAGCCAAACGGACAAAGCGGACAAAGCGGACAAAGCGGACAAAGCGGACAAAGCGGACAAAGCGGACAAAGCGGACAAAGCGGACAAAGCGGGCAAAATGGGCAAAATGGGCAAAATGGGCACAGCGGACGGAGACAGCGTAGTGCTCAAACTGTGCCAACTGTTTCCCACCAGCGAGAAAGAGACGAAAGGGCAGAGCCCAGGCCGGCAGATGGCACGGGCAACGCGGGCTCCGGGCCGGCAAATTCACTGGGTGGGCCGGCAGAGCTTGCCAACCTATCCTTTCAGGCCAATTCTCCCGTGCGGTCGCCTGTCCACTCTTTGCCGTCGGAAGCTTCTACTGCTGGATCTCCACCTCCTCGACGAAACCGACAGTCGACTCCGAGCAGAAGAACTGCATTTGATACCGAAGTCAAGCGATTGACCCCGACGGTTCAAGGAAACCTCTTTGCTGCGCCAGCCAGCGCTAAGAGAAGTCGGCAAAAGCCGAAAGAATGGTGGAAAGCGTCGATTAGGGGCTAAACTGATGCGACGACGATACGATCTTACGATTATTTATTTTATACAGTTGAGCACAGCTTGACAATTCACTATCAAATTGAAAGTAATTCAACAAACCATGTTAGAACCGTGGTGATCAATTCACCAATTTGATCGTTTTTGGGTTCGTAGCCATTGCTGTATTGCCATTGTAGCATTTACTGTACATGCATTGCTGGCGGACTAAATTGGCTCATTTTATTAGCCTCTAGGGTCAGATATAGTCGCTGTTTGTAATTGTAATTATGGTGGACTGAGACCGTCTCAGTTTATGGGCCATCCCGTATATGCAGATAACAGGAACACACTCAATTGCCAAACAGCTTTCATCCTGAACAGTCAGTGTGATCGCAGTGTGATCGCTGGCCAGTATGCATCCACTTTTACAGTCCCAATCGGCCAAACCAGTCGTCGACAAGACACTATTCGGCCATTCCAAGACATATGTACTCTGTTTGGCTAAATTTCAGCCGATCATCAAGCGGCTGGGGCTCAGCCGCGCGTCTCTCCAATATACGTCACGGTGTAGGCCAGTTCTCCAACTAACCACGCTGTTTCGTTGCAAATGCGCCGAGCCCGGTCAATTTCAATCTCGAGGCCACCGCCGACGGGGTCGGTGGCTAGCGAGCTCGATTCTATGGAGGTTTTGCGCGAAATTCTCAACCCACAGCACTCATTATCGCCCGAACCAGCCGATTTCTCCGCCCCTCTCAGCGACAGTACTGGCGACTGGATCAAAGGCAGTCTAAAGGATCTCTCTACGGTAGGCGAAGGCGAGTTGCCATCACCTCAATCGGGACCCGAGACCGGTACCTTTGACCAAAAAATGCATCAGTATAACGCTCTTCGGACGTCTGTACGCGCGTCAGACGAGCTGCTGGGCCAATTACAATCTAATTTACAGTCCTTTGGCACGGATCTCGACTCGCTGTCGTCGGAGATGGAGGTCTTTCAAACGCGGTCACTTGAAATCAAGCATCGGCTGGAAACGCGGAAAGCTGCCGGTGGCAAGCTGGCAAGAGTGATCAAGGCACTGATAATTCCGCCGCCAATTGTCAAGCAGTTGGTGGATAAGGAGATTTCACCGCAATGGCGAGCTGCATTGAACTATTTGGTGAAATATGAAGACGAGCTTGCTGCCGAGACAAGGAGGCTGTCCGAGGAACGAAAACAAAAAGAGGAGGCGCAAGGTGACGAGAAAAGCAAAGAGGGGTCGGCGGGTGAGCCGACTGGCAGGCCAGAACCGTCAAACGATGCATCTAATGAAGCTAGACTGGCTGCGCGAAAGTCCGAGTCCACATCCGCTGCTCCAATTACCCCCGCACCCTCGACCACTCCGGTCCCCCCCGCGTCTGCTCGCGCTTCGGCAGAGAATCATGTTCAGCTGCTGACATATAAGGCAATTGAGCGATGTCGCGATTTCATTACGTCTCGAATTAAAGCATTAAGAACGGGAACTGATGCGCAGTTTATTCAGCGAAACTTTCTCGAGTACCGGGAGCTGTTCCAATTCCTCGAATCCAAGCAACCCAAACTCGCCGGCGACCTCGCCCAGGCGTACATTAATACCATGCGCTGGTACTATCTCAGCAATTTTGGCAGGTACACAAAGTCTCTTGAGAAGCTGCCGCTGCACGTAATTGACCGAGGAGTCCTGCTTGGTGAAGAACCTACCGGCAGTAAGACCGGCACCAGCCTATTTGCATCATTGGTTTCTTCTCAGCGGGCGTCTACTGCTCCCGGAAGTTCCCAGTCACAAGGATATGTCAATATTGGCGGTCGCGAGAGCATTCTCACCCAGGACGAGCTATCAGCGCCTGCAGTTACGCCCCAATTGGCCGAGGCAGCACTCAGGGCAAACCCAACAACACGGTACCATTTTGAGCACTTGTACCGGAGCCTAAATCTGGCAGTAGTTTCCAACGGTGAAGTTGAGTTCCAGTTTTTGGCGGACTTTTTCCAGCGAACCACTGCAGAAACGTCCAAAATGTTCAACCAGATTCTCGAGCCGACACTGGCTCAATGCCACGAATTTACAAAGACCTATCTAGGGTCGTCATTCGACGTCTTTGGGTCACTTATCTGCATTCGGCTGGCTCGCAAGTTTGAATTCGACCTTCAGAAGCATAAAGTCCCCGTTCTTGAGCCCTATTTCAACTTGGAGCTCATCAACCTGTGGCCGCGGTTCCAGGCGGTGATTGACGCGCACTGTGACAGTCTACGGCGGGCTTCGACCCGGTCGTCATCATTCTCGCACGCGGCGGGCGCTGGGTCAAGCTCAATCCCGCATTTGACTACTCAGCACTTTGCCATGCTGCTGTCTGGAATCCTCACGCTGTGCCCAGACGACAGCGCGACTACCGAGCCAGTTGCGAACAGTGTTGTGCGACTGCGCAATGAATTCGAGTCGTTCCTGACCAAGATTTCGTCTGCAATTGGTGACTCCGGGCACCGGGAGCGGTTCCTTCATCACAACTACGCTCTGGTTTTGACTGTGCTCTCAGGCATTGAGGGCCAGTTGGCGCGACAAGAGCAGGATCATTTCAAGCTACTAATTGAAGCGTACGGGCAATAGGCTGGGCCATCTACGGCCTCAGGCTCAACTACGGGACTCCACGTGAGCCAACCTCACCCACCACGGACCCAGGGGACCCAATGGGGTCCCAATTCGACCAATGCCGATCCCGATAGACTTCGAATTTTGCTCGGCTCCGATATCGTCTGGTGATGGTCGCCATGTCCAAGAGTCACATCCGGTTTGGGCGCCATGCATCGGGTCTGGGCCCTTCATCGCAACGCTGGTTCCTCGCGATTTGATGATGAGTAATCTTCAGGCGCCGGGCCGGACCCCGGATCGACTTCCGGACCGGAGGAGTCTGTTCGTTTTCGGTGAGTATAAGCGAAAGCTGGAGGTAGAAAAGGAGCAGCAGCTTGTCGGTTTTGGACTCTTTAGATCTGCTCTTTTTTTTTTTCGAGTCTGTGACGCCGGTACTTGCCAAACCACATGCTAACCAAGTTTTAAAGGACGGTCCTGATCGAACTGAAATTTTGGTGAATTTTCGGCGAATTTTCGGTACCCGGATCGAACCAACCGAGACCAGACGCGAGAATCGAAAAAGCAAAACATCTCGATTCCATCTATAGAGGGGATCTGAAAATTCGACAACGACATCGACAGCGACATCGACAGCGACGGCATAGCCACACCAGGGCTTGCAAAGTTGTGCTGACAACCGGAGAGTTAGAGACCCGGATTAACAACTAGCAAGAGTTGCGAAGCTCTTCTCATGGTTGAAGATACGGAAAGATCACCTAGCATGTCGAGCAACGACTTGGAGGTTGCTGATGGATCAGTGATTGGACCTGCTCAAGGTGCTCAGGAACAGGAAAAGAAGATTGATACATCCCCTCATTTGGGCGAAAAGGATACCGAGGAGTTCCCGGAAGGTGGCCGAGGATGGCTGGTATTGGTAGGCACGTTTTTGGTCCTTAACACGACTTATGGCATGGTGAATGCGTTTGGAGTATACCAGCTGTACTATGAACAGCACTTCCCTAATACGGGATCGTCAGTGATTTCACTAATTGGGTCCATTCAGCCTACACTGATTTATCTTACCTGTGTGCCGGTCGTGTTTATGATTAACTTGATTGGGGTGCAATGGTCGCTGCTGGTAGGAGGACTGGTGCAGGTGTTTGCAATGATGATGATTTCAATCTGCAAAGAGATTTGGCAGTTTTATCTTGCCCAGGGAGTTTTGTTTGGAATGGGTGCCGGAGTAACGTTCTTTGCTGCCATGTCGGTGCCTCAAGAATGGTTCAAGAAGAGGCGCGCTCTAGCGGTGGGCATTACCGCGTCGGGATCATCCTTAGGAGGTGTGATTTGGCCGATTGCATTTCAGCGACTCGTCGCCGAGGTAGGGTTCCCATGGGCAAATCGAATCATTGGGTTTATTTACCTGCCAGTGCTAGTATTTGCGTCGTGGGCGGTTAAGCCTCGACTGCCAAAGACCAAGGCAACCAGTATGTGGGGTCTCCTTCCCCGACCGGCGGTGCTCAGGGACCTCCGATTCGTTACGTTGTGTGTGGCCAACGGAATTGGCATGTTCGGCCTCTTCCCTCCGCTCTTCTACATCTCTACTTTTGCGGAAAAGCTCAAAGTTAACCCTGGGGTCTCTCAGTACATTTTGGCCGTTCTCAATGCGCTATCGATTGTCGGCCGATTAGTCCCTCCATATCTTGCCGATTCCACAGGCCGATTGAACATGTTGGTGCCCTGTGTGCTCATGTGCGGAGTGTTCCTGTTTGCATTTTGGTTTCCGGCAAAGAGCGAGGCGATGCTGCTACTGACTGCAATCATTTGGGGAGCGGCCTCAGGAACGTATATTGCGCTGTTTCCGTCCGCAATTGGTCAGCTGTTTGGTGTGCAGGACTTGAGATCTAGAATGGCGTGGTTCTTTTTGTTTTCGGCGCCAGGGTGTTTGGCTGGGCCCTCAATTGCAGGAACTTTTATCGACGAAACCTCTCCAGGAATCCACGGATTCAACAAGATTGCGGCCTTCTCAGGAGCAATGTTCCTTGGATCTGCTGTGGTTATGATTGGGCTGAGACTTTCCTACAGCACAAAGTTGCGCGTTTTTCTCTGAGTGAGGCCCGAGTCAGCAGGCCAGAATGGCCTTAATTAACGGCGCCAATACCATGAAGAATTAATAGACTAGCATAGCAATAATGGCATTAGCAGTTGAATAGAAAATCAATGCTACGAAATGAGTGACTGGAACTCAGTAAATATAGTAGTTTCAGACTGGTCGCCGGCCGTGGACGGTGGATATGCGTATGGTCAATAGAATATCAGGGTGAGCAACCTATGCCTGCCTCGGCGAGTATAACCAGCTATTGTCAGCTCACATTGAATCAAGCCTGTATGAGGAAGACAACACTGTTTGCGTCAGCCATTGAGTTCAACTCAGCCTCCTCGACGAAACGAGAATTCGGCTTGTGAATTTAGCGCTGAGATCTAGCTGAGTTCTCTGGAGCATTTCCGAACCTATCGCGAAACGACTATTTGAAGCTTTCGGAAATTCTAAACTCCATGGATTAGAGATTTCTTGGACATTACGGGCATAACGTTCGCACCGTTACCCTCAATGGAGTTGAGTCCCCAGAGGAGCTCGTTTCAAAGCGGCACAAGGCCCAGCTGTATATTGTCGCCTAGCACGTACTTTTTCGCCATGAATTGGGTGTATCATGAACCAGACAGGGGCACAGGCAACCAGATTCAAGACCAAATCGATGCTACGTCAGAGACGTGACGGCGCGCCTGGCATTGATGCTGAAAACGCAAGAGATTTTGGCGATGCTGTTAATCATGGCGAGGTTCTGCGCGAGTGGGCTCTTAGGAATGGCATGTGTATGAGAGGACCGGAATATCCACTGGACTCAAGAAAGCATGGAAACGTTGCTCGAAATCAAGTTTGACCATTCCCGAAAGCACCGCAGCAATTGGAGGCGCCCGAGTCCTATGATTTTGAGCGGTGGCCGAAGTCTTTCATTCACCGATAATCAACCTTGTGAACTTGATACATCAACAACCCACTGATTTGGCTGAGCAGTTGAGGAGATGATGAGGCCGAGGTCGACTGGGAGGGGGATCGCCCTGCTAAAGAAAATGCAATTGACGATCCACGGAAAACTGATAATCATGTGGAGGTGGGGTCGTGATAAGGACTTGTTCATGATTAGACCCGAATGCCGCTGAAGGCCAGAGACTCAGACCTGCTGGACACCCAATTAAAGGCCGCAACCGTCATAACCTCAATCATAGCGCCATACTCTCTACACAGCAGCAATGGCAGCAATCGCATAAAGAGCTCATTGGCAGGGCAGTTTGGCCCTCGTTGTCGCTCATTGGCCGAGAATTGATAATGGGTGGCCGGTAGCACGGCAATTCGTGCTTCTGGATGTCGCCACAACCCCAAGACCCTGCTGTGTAGCCCACGCCGCCTTTAGCCGAGAGACCCCTCGGCGGTAATTTTGTGAAATTTGGCCGCCAAACCCCTGCGCATACCCACTGTCCAAAAAGTCGACGACCCCGCCCGCTTATCCTTATTCCGGTGCCCATGTCGTTGCCCGCTATTCTGCTACCCCCCCAAGCGGTTATGGCGACTCGGGCAACGGCGACAATCCTCCACACTGCAGCGTAATATTTTAGTGGGCTTGGCGCAAGATCGACAGTGCGGGGTAAATTTTCAGCAGTGTACGGAAGGAGACAGCGAGCATCAAGAACGACTGCAGCCAAACGAGCATAGCAAAGCAAATAGAATCGACGTGGCCAGGTTTCAATAGCGTGGTTACAGGGCCCGGTTGAAGGGTCTGAATCAGTTTAAACAGCTGCTGGGGTTGTAACTAGAATGTCATGACATTAATGCAGAATATATAACAACTTGTAACAAGCCAAGCTTCTTGCTCAGCACCAGAACTTCCAGGTTCGAACAAAAATTGATCGCTGCTTCAATGCAGCCTTCTCTTCGATAATCTCTTGTCGGACTCGGTCCAGATCAAAGTCTCGTCGTCCAGTATCAATGTCAATCTCAGAAAGCTTGACATACGAGGTCTTACGGTAGATCTTCCAGAACACAAAGAACGCAATCACTACTGGTGCAGCAAGATACTTTTGGAAAAAGTATGATGGGTTGGGCTTGTCGCCAATGGGGAACAGTGCGATCCAGAACTGCGCACACAACACCAGAATGTTGATAATAAGACCAATCCACGAACCAATGGTCCCCACTTGAGACACAAACTGTAGCTCGTCAGTGGATCGGCCGTTGTATTTGAGAGCCTGTCGGAATCGCAAGTGACAGAAGCACACCGAGCCCCAGGTGAAAATGAGCGACAACCCAGTCAATGCCATGAGCCAGTTGAACACTTCCTGCTGCTTGCTTGATGCCGACAGGAAACACAATAGTCCAAACACCGACGTGAGCAGGATTCCATTCAGAGGGCGGCCCGATCGATCAATGTATCCGAGCCACTTGGGAGCCAGTCCTTGAGCAGACAACGACGCCAAGGTTCGAGAGCATCCGTACACAGCCGAGTTTCCTACCGACAGCACCGCAATCATAATGACAACGTTGAAGACAGAGGGCAAACCATTGATTCCAGCGTTCTTGATGGCAATAACAAACGGCGACGCAGTGATATCAACGTTTGAAGAGCCCAGAAGTCGATCATCGTTCCAGGGAACGAGCAGGCCCACAATGGTCAGCGAAATCATGTAAAACAGGCAGATTCTCCAAAACACCTGCTTAGCAGCCGAAGGCAGCGACTTTCGGGGGTTCTCAGTCTCGGCAGCCGCCAGTCCGACTAATTCGGTACCAGTGAACGAAAAAGCTGCGTTTACAAACACCGAGCACACTCCCTTGAATCCATTGGAGAACGCACCTGGATCGTGCCAGAACTTGCCTCCAATGTATCCTCCCTTGGGACCACCGCCACAGTTGAGCACAATTCCCAGAATGATGAATCCGACAACCGCCAGCACCTTGATGATTGAAAATACGAACTCGGCCTCTCCGTATCCCCTCACTCCGAACAAGTTAATGGTCACCACCAGAACGTAGAAAATGGCAACCCATGCAGCGGGGTTGATGGAGGATTGCCAGAATCCGATAGTGATTGATGCCGCTACCAGCTCAAGCGGGAGCACCACAAGCCACTGTACACCATAATTCCACCCCATGGCGAATCCCCACGCCGGGTCGATGAACCGAGTCGCAAACGTTGAAAACGCACCAGATACTGGGAATGTGACCGCCATCTCTCCGAGAGACTGCATGGTGCAGTACAACATGAGGCCGATAATGCCAAAACCGATAATTAGACCAGCGGGGCCACCCGTTCTCAGAGTTTCGCCCGATCCCACAAACAAACCTGTGCCAATTGCTCCTCCAATTGCAATCATCTGCAAGTGCCGGTTCTTGAGTCCTCGATTTAAAGGCGACTGGGCAGTGGCCATGGCCGCCCGCTCAATGTCAGTGTACTCCGCTGAGTCAAACTGGGACAAATCAGCGGGCTTGAACGAGTCTTTGAATGCTTGCCATTTTGACACTGAAACCGACTCGATCTGGCCGTCGTCTTTGAGGTCATCATTGACGCTCCCTTGGAGGGTATTAATTGTATTTGTAGTAGTGGCTTTTTCCATTGTCAAAGCTTTTTTCGGGAGTTAGGATCGCTGGTGGTGTCGTAAGTTTAACCGCCAGAAATTGATCCGGGACAAGGAACGACCGCGATATTTAGCCAAAACCTTGAATTAGGTCGGATTGCTGCGTATTTATAGTTGTCTTGTATTGTGCGACCCCTCACGATCGACGCCTTCTCCCAAATTGGACACTGAGCCCAGACGCAAGAAAAAAGATCGGCTATTTTTGCGTGAGGGGGTATTGGTAACAACGCGGGGGCTCCGGACGGACCAAGCATTCAGAAATGTTCCGGAACCTGGGGGGACCCCACTTTGAATTTTGAGGGACCGGGGATCCCTAACGGAAGGAGCAACCGATGCGCTGGCCACACAGTAATAGCATCGCCGCCATATAGACTCGCAATGAGGGGCAACCTAAGGGCCTAACCTTGAGGCACAAACTCGAGACACCTCCATCGCCACTAATTAGGCAAGGGCTCAGGCGACCCTGTTCACAAACTGGCCAGTCATGTCGACGCTGACTGTACGTACCCATTATCTCCAATTTCCCCGGTCTCGGCGATGATGCAGACTGGGCGTCATCTCCACCAATCATTTGCTACCAACCTCATCGCTCGCCGAAGTCGCTTGTCTCAATAAGGTTGTGTGGGACCAACCCAAACTGGAAGGTGGGGCGAACCATCTCTTCAAATTTTTTTCTGGGCGCTGCACAGCGGCGCTGGACAACAGCGGAGTGTCCGACCGAGTAGTAGGATAGGCGCCAGCTAAGGCCACAAAAAGCAGTGAGGGGTAGAGGGGTGAGGAGGACACAGATATATAGCCGGTCGGCAATTGGCGGAAGTGGGAACAGTCGTGAAAAATCAGTCTACCCGACAAGATGCAACGCCGGGCGTAAATAGAGTATTATAGCGGCATGATGTGCAGTTACGGGACGACACGGACGCTGTTTAAGTGCAAAGGGTGAAGAGGTTGACTCAATTGCAATCCCTCTTTACGGAACCACCTTATCCGGCCGGTTATGGGGGCCATAGTAGTCGTTCAAAGTGGCTAAAAGTGCCGCAGAGAAGGTAAATAGATTAAGTTATATTGGGGTCGGTATCACAGGTCATATTGACTCATTACTATCAGGCAATTGCCGGTTTCAGGTCCTTAGGCGCTTCAGCTTGAAGCCGTATCGAATCAGCTCGCGGCCGCGTCGAACGAAGTTTAAGTTAGCCATGCTCTGGGATCCATAACGTAGCCATCATGCTCTGGGATCACTACGTAGCCATAATGGTCATGGTTAGTTCCTGGAGCCCCTGACGCGCATCCAGAGGCCCTAGCCCACCAGACTGAACGGAGCATGTAGAACTTCTCGGGACGCTATTTGAACAAGCTCATTGCCCTCTTCGATAGGGTGTAGAGGCCGTTGTAGCGATAACGAGTACCTGCCTTCATTAGACAGCCGGCCCCCGTCATAAGACCTGCGGCCGTCAAATGACGCTCGTGCAGGGGGCACAGAGGTCTTTGTCGTAGTAGCAGCGGCGGACCTACCAGCTGCTAGTTCAATGCTAGTGGAGGATCGTGGCCCTTGTAAGTACTGCCCTCTAGTGATGGAACCAGATTCAGGGGCGTTGAGATCAAAAATGCCCGGCTTGGACATTTGGGTGCGGATGCGTCGATAGTTTTCCTTCTCCTTCTGGAGCTTTGCTCCATCTTCTAGCAATTGCGTCAGCACCACAGCCTTTGCCCGAATTGGGGCGCCGTGATCAATGTTCCGCGAGTCCACGTACCGGAATGCTCTTAGGGTCTTGATCAAATGGCCATGACTTTTCATCCACGTCAAAAAGGCGTCCGCGCCCTCGTACACACAGTATAACATAATAGTAAGCGCCTTCATCACATGCCGCCAATTCTTGCCCTTGTCATTCAATCGTTTCTCCAGAATGCTAACAACGTCAATAAGGTACCGATCATGATAAGTCAATAATGCGATTTCATGCATATCTCCAGAGCTAGGGCCCCAGCTGTCGTTACTGGTAGCGTTGCGAACCTGGATTTGGACAGACGAGTACCCGTTCGTCACATTTTTAAGCGACCTCACAAAGTGTCGTGACATTTCGGACTACTGCCTCGTCCAATGAGGTTGCAATGGCAATGGCTGCCTCCACACTCTTTCAGCAACGGCCCAGAATAATCACAGACCACGGAGACGAGCAAGGCGGAGGTTTCACAGCCACGGTACTAACGGTACACACCAGTCAGTCCTGTCACACGCTCCTGCCTCTGGTCTGTTGCACCCTTTAAGGTGTCCTTAGCTCTAAGCCTCTACTAATGTCCGGGTGTCCGTGCCCACGGGACAGTAATCTCGGGACCTATAGCCCCTAGTCTGCGACCACGATAATAACCACGAGGCAAGGGCAGGTGGGGCCACGTGATGATGCTGAAACGAGCCAGCAATCACACACACTGGCTGGATGGGCAGTTCAAAATGCCCTTTCCCCGCGCTGGTTGGGCCTGGCCGTTGTATTCCGTCCTTATCACGATTGCAGGGGGGATGTTTTTTCTGCACGATTGGCGATGCCGGAGGGTCCGGGTGCGGCTGGGACCGACGGTCCGAGACAGGGCATACCTCGGACCGATGCTGGGATCATTAAGGTGTCGAGGGGCTAGTGGGGGGTAGGTGATTGTGGAATGGAGTGGTAGTGGGGTAAGGGAATGGTGGGGATGAGGGGCAGTAATTTCAGTTTGCGTGCGTAAGTAAGCAGTCGGGCATTGACGGCATGGAGCTGTATCGGCTTTATTCATCCTCAATTATGTTCCAGAGCTAGATCTGTTCATTGGCATTGCAGTTGGCATTGCGGAACGCGCTGTTTGCGAGGTACCGTCTGCAATCCCTAGCTAATGGCGACACAATTGGCGAGCTACTGACAGCAGCGATCGTGCCTGACAGGTGAATGTGGGCGCCTTGTATTGGACGCGTATGAAGCCGATTCGGTTCCATCCCCGACTCGCGAATTGCCAATTGAGTCATAGCCACGAGCCCACGCTGGAATCGTTTCTACCCTCATGACGGCAGGTCGCAGATCTGTTCTCCAGACGAGTTGTGGTTAGCATATTATTAGTGATCTATCTATTGGCTGTAGCTGAATAGCAATGTAGTAGCTTAGCGGCGATGCTGGTTCCTTGCCTGGGAATTATCGCATCTTTTGTCGGCTGTAGCCAGTTCTAATCTCACTTGATGGGCTAGTGGGCTTCTGTTCCAATGCCTGGGCCAGCGAGAGCTTGAGCTTTTCAATAGATTCGTCAGTGATTTGATGGTGCAGGACGATTCGCTCACCCATGATCTTGACGCCGTTCTGACGGGCAATTTGCTTGAATACTTCAATGTCGAGACCAGCACTGTCAGCATCCATAAACACAAAGCTCGTTTGAACGGGAAGCTGTAATGGGATTCCCATCTCCTCAATCGCCCGGCCGAGAGCTGCCGCCTTGGCGTGAGTCTCCTTCATGGTCGGCCAAACCTCGTCAATTGCAACTGACGCAGCAGCCGCCAGGAGGCCGGCCTGGCGAATGCCACCGCCCTGTTGCTTTCTGAGCCAGGTAGCCTTCTTGATAAAATCTGGCTCTCCCACTAGCACAGATCCCACTGGCGCGCCGAGGCCCTTGGAAATGCACAGCGACACCGAGTCGAAATGTCGACAGTACTCGGCCAGAGGGATATCGGTAGCGGCCGACGCGTTCCACAGGCGGGCGCCGTCGAGATGCATTTTGATGTTGTGCTGGCGAGCAAAGGCGGAGATGCGCTCAATTTCCTCAATTGGCATAATGGACCCGCCAAGGGTGTTTTCGAGAGAGATCACTTTGGTGGGGGCGGTGTGGATATCATCGCCTAGAATAACGGCCCGTCGTACGTCCTCAACAGTGAGGTATAGTCCATTCTTTGGAATTACCGGGCTGACCATTGCCTGGGACAGAATTGCCAGTCCCGCCGCCTCAGCAGTGTAAACGTGGCCCCGGTAGTCGCACAGGATCGAGTATGGAGGCTGGTAGAGATGGGTTCGAAGCGCGAGCTGGTTAGATAGGGTACCGGAGACGCAGAACACAGCGGCGGGCTTGCCAGCCAAATCAGCGACCTTCTTTTCGAATTGGGCGGTGGTCTCGTCCTCTCCGTACACACTGTCGCCATGAGTAGCCGACATCATTGCCGCAAGCATGGCGGGGGTGGGAGTGGTGAAGGTATCACTGCGAAAGTCATTGTGAGCGGGGGAGTAAGTTTGAGTCATGGCTTATCCAAAGAGTCGAAATTGCAAGTTGAAGCGTGAAGTCTGAAATTTCAAAATGCTCAGATGTCGACAACGGTGCTTATCAGTAAATTTGTGGGCTATTATGGGCCGGAAAAACTTCAGGGCCCGGAAAAATCCAAAATGCGAAGTTCGAAAGGTTCGTGCTCGCTTTACTGGCCAGCAAAACTTTGTGTTAATCTAGTCCGTGACGGCGGTTTTAATACTGTCGCCAACAATTTCACAACTGTTGAGTGGCCCGAGTAAAAAAATTGATATTACTAACCCGATTAGGACTTGCTGATTCCATCATTGCATTCAGCGTTAGGGAATCTGAGACAGTGAGCCGTAAGAAGCCGCAGACCGTCGGCAAAAGCCCCACTCCAGAGCCCCACGTTGCCCGTAGGCGGGAGCGGGCCCGGGCACCGGAACCGGCGGGGACAGTGGGCTGGACGCGGAGCATGATAGTGGCCATTTCACTCTTGCAACCCGTCGTGCCCCGCCCCATTGCCGCTGTCGTTTTCCCGGCTTTCCATCCCACCAGCGTCCCTTCTCGACCCCTCTGCCGCTATCCCGGCGCCACTCCGCACCCCTTGCCTTCTATAGCCGGCGCCAATCGACAACCAAAACGCTGGCCAGACGCCATCCGACGCGCGTTGATCTGTGTAGATAACTGCGGACTCCGACTGGGCTCGAAGTTGGCGGGTGCGTTGCTACGATCCAGGTTGTTGCAGTAATGTTACCTTGTTGGTGCGTAGAAGTGTTGTAATAAATAGCCAATTTTGGTACCTGCAGTGCGGGGTGGGGAGCAGCAATAAGGCAAGATACCCACGGCACGGGAAGACGGGTGATAACGCGACGCGGGCACAAATGGGACAGCAATTCCTTTTGGTCAACCAGTGCGCGCCTGGCACGGGAGAGCGCTAGACTCTCCCTGTCTAATTAGACACTACTGGGGCCCTTCTGAGGCCCTAATGTCCCCCACTGTGCCCAACCCTTGGTCCTAGCGCCTGAACCAGGCGGTCACGTGCACCGCAATTGCCCAGCATCACCACGCCAGCTTCCCCACCATGGTTATTCCACCTCCCTTTGTGCCCGCCCACCTCCGCCTCTGCTGGGGCCCTTCCCTTCGCGGGCCCTCCCCCCCCTACTTCAGCCTTAGCCCTCTGCTCGTCTGCTGCTACGGGCCCGATATTCAGGTTCATGCTCTGTTCCTGAATGCGGTTCGCCAGCCGTACGGCAATTTCTTGACCGATCGCAGACGCCGAGTTGTGACATGTTAGCACAGAGCAGAGCATGGACTAGTGTAAGTTAGGGGAACCGAAGCGGATGCGGTGGTAGGATGAGAGGCAGATGGGGTAATTGTGTGGGAATGGGCGGTCCGCTATTGCCGACAATTTCATTGTTTTGTGTGGCTTTTTTGCGCTGCTGTGGCCAATTTGGGGCTTGGCTAGCCAATTTAGCGGTGCAGTCATTTTTTTTACTCATGCCCACAGTCACTGAAGTGGACGAGCTTTCCGCTCAAAGCAGCGGCGTGATTACACTAAGTCGCTGTTTCCACGCATGATTGGATTGATTGCTGCCTCTTTGGCCCACTTTTTGGCCCACTTGGCCATTGGTTGGACCTCTGCTAACTAGATGCTGGCGATTTTGGTCCCGATCGTGGCCATAATTTGGCTGCTCCATCGCGCTACTAGACTACTCAAGATCCCGGCTCCGCTGCTGATAAATATCTTGGGAATTGATCTTCCAGAGACCCCCAAAATCTCCGTCGACGCCTTGACTGCGACGTCGGTGTCCCTGCATTGGAACCCTCCACAACGACTGAACTTGGTCATCAAGTACATTCTGCAAGTGAACGGCCGGCGGGCTGGAGAAACCGATCGGTCGTATTCGTATGTGACAATTAAAGATCTCGACCCGGACTCGCCTTATGTGATTTCAGTGCTGGCGGTCAATCCATCAAATTACCGGTCTCTACCGGCTACCGTCCGCATCTATACAAAGAGGAGCGCGTCTGAGGCTCCACCCGCCAACTTCCATTTACCAGGATCGCCATCGACTGTCCTTTCGAATCCTGGCCTGACCGGTGGTGGCCCCGGGTCGGGCGCTGGCGCGGCCTCGTCTGCGTCTAAACTGAGGCACCGGTCATCGAACCGCCAGCTCAATTCGCGAAAGCGCACAAAGTCAGAGTCGGCCTCGGCGGCTGCCCACAACCAGGAGAAATCCATGTACACCGTGGAAGCGCTGACGTCTGAGGTTGAGAACGCTCAAGGCGAGATTAGCGAGGTGCTGTCACAGGCGGCCCACGGCGAGGCAGAGTTCAAGGCAGCTGAGTCCGTTCTACTTGACGAGCTCGAGGCCCTGAGAGAACGCAAGCGCCGTGAAGACACCACCCGATCCCATATTCGATCGGAAGCAAAGTCCCTAGAAGATACCAAACGCTCACTAGAAACTCAGAAGGCCCGTCTCGAGAAGCGCCTCAAGCAGATTTTGGACGCCGCCGCCCTCAAAAGTGCCAATGAGCAGAAATGGGTCCACGAGATCGAGCTGTCGCGGGGTAAGGTCGAGGAAATCGGTGCCGGAATCGAAACTCTCACCCAGCAGTCGCGATTGCGAGTGTCACAGCTCCAGGCAGCTTTAGACGACGGCCAAACCGCTGTTTCTGCCCTAGATGACGATATCAAGAAGCTTTCCCAGGCGCTGCGCCAGTCGGAGGCAGCGCGCTCTTCGACCGTGGACGCAATTGGAAAGATACACGAGCACGCCGACGACGTGACGGGCGTAGTGCCGGATGACGTCGCCCAAAGCCTGGTAGCAGACGCGCAGCTTGCTGGAGCGCTTAAACAGGCGGTCGCTGATGACGCCCGTACTGACGCGGAGCTTGAGGGCTCGTGGAAGCAGACCCAGAAGGAGCTAGAGGTCCGATACCTCAAGGCCAAGGACCAGTACGAACTTGCGAATCGGGAGTACAATGAGGCTATTGCCGCCTACAATAAGACTCAGAATGGCATTGAAGGCGCGTATCTAAATGGCCTAACTGGAATAGCACCGACGACCTCAATTGGGTCCACAGCAGCGGCAGCAGCAGCAGCTGCTGCTGTTGGTGGAGTTGGGGCGGCGGCAGCGGTGTCAGCATTTCGGCCCCCCGCTGCTGGCCAATCAGGCGGCTCTGGCCTCTTTAACCAGGCCTATTCTATCTACGACGACACGGCGACGCCCCAGGCCGCGCGGTCTCGGCCAGACCTGTCTATGGACACCGCAAATACGACTCCACCTCGAGCGGCAGGCGCTGTGGGAGTTAATGGCGGTGACGCTGAGGGCCCATTGAGCCCGTCAGTCGACATTTTACTGCCTTCGAACTTGTTCGGTGCCGACGACCTGACCGAGTCGTTCGCTAATATCCTCGGCGAGCCGGCAATGGCGTCTGGTCGCCGCCCATCTGGTGCGATTCTTTCACGAACATTTAAGGACGACTCTAACGAGCAGTCGCCCAAAAACTCTATCCTCTCGCTGTCCGACCACGATTCCACTACCCATTCATCCTTTGCATTCAACCACCAGGACTCCGCGACCTCTATTGGGCCCGAGGTTTCCAACTTGTTCCCTCTATTTCAAGGCATTTCTACTACTAACGGCGGATCCAGTTCCATAATGAGCACATCGCCACCGGAGCCCAAAAAACGAAGTCTGTTCTACTGGGCTAAGCGTAAGGGCGACCCCGAAGTGCCCACAAGCCCCGACTACTCTGACTTTCTCAATTCTGAGTCGCTGAGGCCACGGGGCTCCAGTTTCAACTCTGTGGGGTCACGACCGTCCAATTTCCAGTACACAAACCCCGCAGACAACAACTCGCTGCTTCTGGCACCATCACAGTCGAACAATGGGTCCATTGTGTCCCTGGAATCGTCGCGATTCGGCGAAGTGCTCAACCGCAATTCGCAGCCGGGTCCCGCGTCTGGGGTTGAAAAATCGTCATTGTGGAAGCAGTTTGGGAGCGGGCGGAAGTCTGAGTCAATTGACCTTAAATCTGGGCTCGATGAGCCTATTATTGGACCGCTTAGCGGAACACCGTTCGACGGCCCCATTCTGGGGGATGGGTTTGACGATGATATGGGGTCCATTGGCGACCCTCGTTCGTACGCCGAGAGTATTGATGCGGACGCAGCGGGTGGATCGCACAATTCGCTTGACTCGCGGTCTTCCGGTGTGAGCAAGTTTTCCAAGTCGTTTGCCAACATTTTCTCAAGTTCACCAAACGACCGAGAGAAGGAGAAAGACAAGGGCAAAGACAAGACAGACAAGGCGGAGAAGGTCGAAAAGGTCGAAAAGGTCGACAAGGTCGACAAGGTCGAAAGAAGCGACAAGCTCACTGCAGACAAGCTCGAAAGGTCCGGAGACAAATCTGACAAGGAAGAAATGTCGTCGTCTCCTGCCAAGAGTATTCCCGCGCTGTTCGGCAAGTCCGATGAGAATATCATTCAGAAGAGCATGCGATCGTTGACTACACGAAAGTCATCGACGTCTTCAACCGCGTCCGCCAGCAGCCAGTCCAAATTCAAGGTGCGGTCGCTGTCGTTTTTTGGAAAGAAGGATCGCGACTCAGATCAAGCGATTCTTGAAGAAGACGAGACCGACAATGATGGACTTGGAGGTCTGATGGACCGCAGCGATGGGGAGCATTCGCAATTGGAATCTGTGGATGAGCTGAGCATCTCCGGGTTTTCGCATCGCACTGGCCGAAGCTCGATAGAAATGAACGTGCATGAGTTTTTGTCAGTGTCTCCTGAGAAGACCAAGCGAACCAAGTTTGCAGAAAAGACCGAAAAGAATGACAAGAAACTTGAAAAGAGTCAAAAAGTCGCCAACGAAGATTGATATGGCATGAATACATATGTAATATATACATCTAACACTAATCAGGCAGTGAGCGAGTCCCCTGTTATCAAAACTTTGTCTTTTTGCCGGTAGATTCGACAATTGACGGTTTGGCTCGCTGGGCTGTCGCCAGCGCTAGCCCTGGCTTCATGTCCTTTGCCTGCCTTGGTCGCGAGTCGCGGTAGTCTCGCTTGTGGCGGTCCCAAGATGTGGTGTGCTTGTCTGGCATGGAATCAAGCACTTGGTTAGCAATTGCAAGGGAGTCCACAGGCCTGGGCCCTCTAACAGGAGCCGCTCGTGGCGCTTCTCGATCAGTAGACTGGTGAGCTCGTCGTTTACTTCGGTCTTCACCATACTCCATTCGCAGCATTCGGCCATTGATCTTTTTACATCGCTTGTCCTTCAATGCCGCGGTCGCAGACTCCTCCTTGAGGAAATCGACAAATGCAAACCCTTTGCAGTTGCCAGTGTCTTCAAACGTGGCCATGCGAATCTTGACGATTTCACCGCAATGCTGGAAGTGGGTCTCGAGAGTCTCATCTGTGGAGTCAAATGGCAGGTTGCCTACAAACAGGATGCGACTGGGGGGATTCTTTTGATTCGAGGTAGCGACATCGGGCCGTCCCTCAAACGATTTGGCGTTCTTGATGAGCAGGTTCCGGCTATTGAGAAACGTCTCGGACAGTCCAATCAGCTCATCCAGTTCGTCCTGAGTGCTGACGTCGACATATGCAAATCCTTTGATCTTGTTCCGCCCCTGAGTGCTCTTGGGCATGTTGATTCGAGTAATTGAGTCGTCGGTCACCGATTCACACTTTGACACAATGAACCGCTTCAGGTCCTCCTTGGTGGTGTCAAACGACAGGTTTCCAACCCAAGCAGAAAAGTCGCTGCGGCCACTTTTCCCGGACTTTACAGGCTCTGCGCTGTCGTTCTGTCCGTCATCTCCCTCGTTCCCGCTGGCAGTCTCTGCAGTCGCAGGCACGTCGTCTCCTCTCAGATCTGAATCATCGGCAATCGCTTTTCTCGCCTTGTCCTTCTTCTTTTGGCTCAGTTCGAGCTTTCCTTTCTTTTGCAATCTCTTTTGCTTCTTCGACAGCGGCTCTGGGGCGTCCAAGTCCACCTCGATCTCTTCAATTTCTCGTTTCAGTATGTCAGTCATTGCGGGATCAGTGCACTCGATTTTTCATTTTTCAACCTGATTGAAAATTTCAAGCCGCAGTGATAGTTGCCGTAGCAACGAAGAAGGCGTCGGAGAGAGAGACTGGGAGCGAATGAAAAAGTCGAGACAATGGTCGGGGTAGAGTTAGGCAATTGGGATAGCTTGCCGACTTTGCCGACACTTCAAAATGACCGTTGCTGCCGGCCATTATGAACCGAATTTACCGTAATCTGCAATTGCCGTAACTTGAATTGCCGTAATTTGAATTGCCGTCCTCGCCCTTTCCCGACAACTCGCCGCTGTGCGTCTCTGCGGGCGCTGCCTGTCGGCCGGCAATCGGCTCGTCCCCCGCCAGTTGCCGAGGTCCACCCCACAATCGGCCAAATCGCGGGGAGCAATAAATACCATCTGTGATCCCGTCCCTGGACTGTAATGATCTCCAAAGCGATTTCCCGAGCGTTTCCGCGCAATGTCGCCGCTGCCGCTGCTCCGAGGGCGCGACTGTCCACGAAGCGACAGTTTTCGGCCTCGTCTGCCGCTGCTAATGGCCAGCCAGCGTCCCTGAACGTGTTCACCGAAGAAGAAGACATGTTTCGTCAGACCGTCGCGCAGTTCGCCAACGAAGTCGTGGGTCCAAAAGTGAGAGAGATGGACGAAAATGAGGCAATGGACCCTGAAATCGTCAAGGCGATGTTCGAGCACGGTCTGATGGCTGTGGAAACTCCCGAGGAGCTAGGCGGCGCCGGTGCGTCCTTCACCTCAGCTATCATTGTGGTCGAAGAGCTCGCAAAGGTGGACCCGTCGGTATCAGTGATGAATGACGTCCACAATACTCTTGTCAACACCTGTGTACGAACGTGGGGGTCCGATCATATCAAGAGCACGTTTCTGCCGCAATTGGCGTCGCATCGCGTGGGATCGTTCTGTCTGTCGGAACCGTCTTCGGGATCGGATGCATTTGCACTCAAGACCCGCGCCACCCCGTCCCAGGACGGATCGTACTACACGCTAGAGGGGTCTAAAATGTGGATCACCAACGCCGCCGAGGCCGAGGTGTTTTTGGTGTTTGCAAACATCGACCCGTCCAAGGGGTACAAGGGCATCACTGCGTTTGTAGTTGACAAGGAGCAGGGAGTGCAGATTGCAAAGAAGGAAAAGAAGCTGGGCATTCGCGCGTCTTCGACGTGTGTGCTCAACTTTGACGGGCTCAAAATCCCCAAGGAAAACGTTCTTGGAGAGGTCGGAAAGGGGTACAAGATTGCAATTGAGTGTCTGAACGAGGGCCGAATTGGAATCGCCGCTCAAATGCTGGGCCTGGCCCAGGGTGCGTTTGCCCGGGCTACTGACTACGCATTCAACGACCGAAAGCAGTTTGGTAAGCTAATTGGTGAGTTCCAAGGTCTCCAGTTCCAGATTGGCCAGGCAGCTACTGAAATCGAAGCCGGCAGACTGCTATTATACAATGCCGCTCGACTCAAGGAAGCGGGCCAACCATTCGTTAAAGAGGCCGCCATGGCCAAGCTGTATGCCTCTCAAGTCGCCGAGAAGGTCGCTTCGCGAGCAGTCGAATGGATGGGCGGAGTTGGATTCACCAGAGAAGAGACTCTCGAAAAGTTCTACCGAGATGCTAAGATTGGCGCAATTTATGAAGGAACTTCAAACATTCAGCTTCAGACCATTGCCAAGCTGGTTCAAAAGGAAGTCACTAAGTGATTGCAGCGATGCGGTAGCAATTAGCGGTGTCGCCGAACTAATCCGAGACTAAGTGCCATGTAGTAGGCTATAAGTGAACTTTGCGGGGTTGCCCTCAGTTAGAGTTAGCATCTATGAGCTTTATATAAAGGATTGTCGTGAGAAGTCATAACGTAGTTAAGCAGAAACTGGCAACGCAGCCACTGGAGCTGGGTCGCTAGGCTCTCGTCCCGCAGGCTGATGGGCCCGTTGAGCATCTCGGGGGAGATGGCGTCCCCAAATGTTGCGGATTGCCGCAGCCCGGCGACGTCGCGTAGCATCAGTCTCAGGATTTGCACCACCATCCTGCTGAGCTCCCGATCCTCGTGATGCAGATCCTCCTGAAGCAGACCCACCGCTGGTGGTAGATGTTCGAGAAACTAGAGGCGACGATCCTACAAGCACTGAAAAGAATCGATGGAAGCCATGAGGAGCAGCCTCAGCAGAAGCACTAGCCTCGGCGGTCTCCTCCGTCTCCTCCTCCTGGATATTGTACGTCTCAGGGTCATAACTGACATCGTAGTAGTCAGATTTGCAAAGCGGGCAGCTTGCCCGGCGCAGAGTGAACCAGGGGTCGATGCACTCTGAATGGAAAATGTGCCCGCAGTTGAGCAGTCGCACGGTCTCAGCATCCTCGATTTGCTCAAGGCACACAACACAGGTGTCGTCAGTATCCACACCCTCCGCCACAAGCTGGTCCTCGTCCACTACTACGTCGGACTCTGAGTCGTCATTGATCTCTTCAACCACCTCGGCGATTGGCCCGGTAGTAGGGCCTGCCTCGAGATCAGGGCCCTTTTCGAATGCTACCGATCCAAGAGTGGTGTCGGCGTCACCCTCAGTGCCGGCTGCGGTGCCAGGTGTGGGACCATTTGCGGCAGCAGCTGCGATAGACACTTCAGTGGGCAGTTCAGCCGACGCCTCGGTGGATGGAGTGGCCACAACCGGAGTAGTAGTGGTAGTGGAAATCGCCTTTTCGTCGAGCTGCTGAGGAGTCGCAATCTCAGTAATTGTTTCGTCAGGGTCAGCCAGCGACGCTGCCCTCATGGCTGGACGTTCAAGACGTGCCTGCTTGAACGTCATTGTGGGGAATTTTTCGTTAACTCCATCGATATGCATAAGCTTTGGCTTCTTTCTTCGAGCCCGCACTCGGTATGGCCGAGGCGTCACTGGAGCAATCTGCTCAGGATGTCGTCGTCTTCTGAAGCAATATCTGATACCTAGGAATGCACTGAGAGGGAGAAAGGTTAGTAAAGCTACCAAAACAGCTACCAAGGACCGAATGAGATCGACCACCAGGCAGAGGCAGAACACGACCACATCTTTGACCACCGATTTACCCCCCATTGTAGTGGAGGCCAGCGGATCAAGTGGTCGATAATGCAGTCAGTCAGTCAAGTCAAGTCAAGTCAAGTCAAAACGGTTCAAAAGTGAAGTCAAAAAAAGTCAAATGCTGAGCCGACGTAACGTCTAGGATCCAGTATGTCCAGTGACGCTGATGCCCGAGGTGAAAAATGTTCAGTTCAAAACGTCACTTCTGCTAATCTTGTGTAGATCAGCCAGTTGTTGCTGTGAGGCGTCCACGTGCAACCTCGTCTATACGAGCCCCAAGGTAGCTGTGGTGTCGCTATGGTGTCTTGATAGTCCAACAGGGGGCCTAGTGCGCGGTCATGGACTGCCAGACTGCCAGAAGGTTAACGCTTGGAGGACGTTGGCGGTGGTGATAATACAACTGAGGTCGTCAGTGGTTGAAAAATAAAACGGTCCAGCAGTATTTTTTTAGACCTTGCACCCCTCCGAGACAGGCTGCACTAACCTTGTGCATACAAACCACCCCACCCGCATTGCGTTATCTGTAGCGGCCCAGGCACAATAGAGCCGCCGCAGAGTAAGATCAGACACTCGACTCAGGCAGACACCACCACGGGCCACTGTCAGCGGCCCCAGAGGCCCCCGAGATGGGCTGCGGGGACACTCGAATCGGGGTGCACAGGTCCCGGCTCAAGGATGACCCGAGCTCTAGTGCCTGCTGTTTGCCTGAGACTGGGGGCCTTACCCCAACCGCCGAACTCAGTTCAAGACACCTTCAAGACACTCCGAGACATATGTCATAATCAGAGACACATGAAAAGCCCCCGATCCGCGACAAAGGCGGCCGAGTTTAGGTCAAGGCAGGTTTTGCGGCGGCGCGGTAGCATGGTGTAATACCCAACAAGAACCAACCGGCCCCTCACCACAAGGCAAGCACGCAATGTACAATTTACAACCGCAGACAGCGTACCCATACTCGCGCCGTTAGACCCGACGCTGCTGCTGCTGCTGCCACTCCACTGCTGCAACGGCCCTGCGACCTCCACCTCCATTTCCCCGCTATTCACCACGACACTGCCTTCCCCTCTCCCACACAATACTGGCCCAACCGGCTCACCTCATGCTTGCTCCGCACATCTGGACGCGCATCTTCCCAGTTTAGACTAGTTCTGTGCCCCCCCGTGCAGTCCCGCAGGTCCAGCAATACGGACTGCATGAACCCGACCGGGCAGTGCACAGGGAGGGAACTGGCGAAATGGGCCGCCGAGCCAAAACCCCGGACGGGGCCTGGACTACGGGGCAGGAAGGGTCCAGCTCTGGATGTCTGGGTCGGTGACTCTCAGTCGCGGGGTGCCGGGGGATCCGGGCACCGGCGATGCGGCGCACAAAGCTGGGAGAACCCAGCGACCGACTGGTGTGAGGAGGCCGGTGGGACAAGGGGGCCAGTGTGGGATGGCGTGGGCTGGCCGGTACAAGCCTAGACCAAGGGAATTGAATTGAGCAATTAGCCAATTGCAGAGGCAGTGGCGCGGAAGCGTTGGCAGTGTTGGCAGTGTTGGCAGTGTTGGCAGTGTTGGCAGTGTTGGCGCACTGGCGTTGGCCGGAGTTACGGTTCTAAGCCCCGGTCGCGGCTCTGGGACTGCCGGAAGAACTGGGTTCTGGATTCTGTCTCCAGTCTCCCAAGAGGGCCGATGCCGCCTTATTCAGGGCCAAAAGTGGTCTAAAAATGTCCCAACTAGCCAATAATTGTCCCAAACCGCCGGGAGCCACTCCAGACCAGCCGGGACCCCGGCCGGAATTAATAACGCCCGCACACAAGCCAGGGTCTGACCAGGCTCAGGAGCTCAGAGGAGCACTCAGCAGAATAGGGGCCAGCTGCTCGGCCCAGTCACTGACCGGCAGACCTGTAGCTCGCAGTAGGCAGTTGACAGGCGACGGCCAAACATCAAAAAACCACCAAAAAACCACCAAAAAATAACAAAAAAAATGAATTGTAGTTCCTTTGAAAGTTCCTTATCGTGACTCGTAATCGTGCTTGACCTGACATGACTTGAATATCGTGACTATCCTTAATTGGCCGAACCAATGACTACTGTATCGTTCTGCTTTTACCCAGCCAATCCACTCCGCGGTCCATCATCCGTCCGTAGTACTTACAAAACATTGGCAAACACAATACCAATCCCTAATGCCACATAGAATAATACCGAGCTCGTTGACGTTGTACCGCCATCGGTACCTCCCGACGACGTTGGTAATGCAGTCGCTTGAGGAGTAGACATAGCTGTAGCTGCGAGAAGTGCTGGTTGATACTCGCTCTACGCCAGATGTTGGAATCGCTCCTTGATTCTTTCTCGCTTCTTTCTCGGCTCTTTCTCGCTTCTTGTACTCGTCGCCCTTGTACCGCTCCTTGTCGTTGTTACCTTCTTTTGATTGTCTTTGCGACTTGTCTGCGATTTTGCCGTCGCTTTCTCCGTCTTGTCGTGGCCGTCAGATTCTTGGTATTGGCTCGTCGTCACTAACTGAATCTAGATCTGGCGCGAGTCGAAATTTCACTTAGTCACTATAAAAAGCTACCAACTGATGCAACTTGCACTAAAAAGTATAGTACCCGTACAGTCGTTAGAAGTGAACTATACAACTCCAATATTCCACCACAAAGTCGTCCGGTTGATGATGGTCGACCCAGTCTTTGTTTATATCTCAAACTGTAATCTTGTGCCCCCAGAACAGATTTGAAACTCTCCCCAATTTTACCGACCTAGACCTGGGTTAGGGCTCGATCCGATCGTCCCGCAACATAACCGTAATGCCGTCATCCACCGGATTTGGGGACGATGTGCGATCCGGGTGCGTCGGGTCGCAACTTGTGGGCGGAAATGAAGCGAGGTGTAGGAGACTCATCGGAGGCCGGCGGCAACTGCAGTGGGGGCATTATGGGCAGTCGGTTGCTACTTGCCAGTTGCCCCGCGTCTCCTATACCAGTCCCTCCAGCTTCCCGTACTCGTACACTCCAGTTCCGGGTACTACTACTCGTACCAGTAGCCACTGGCCCTGTCGCTGTGCCCCCTGCCCCCCACGATCCCACGTTCATTACCCCGCGGTTTGCAGATATTCCGCAGTTAATTCGCAGCAAAGCGGTTAGCTGCAAACTAGGGTCTCACCTCTGCAATTGCAACTGCCTGTCAACAGACCCAATGGCATCACTCCACAATTACCTCAGTCGAGAATCTGGGCCTACCAGCAGGGTCTACGAGCAGACACGGGGCCACCTAGAATCGCCAGATCTGGTCAGGGCGCAGAACGGGCATTGCTGGCTGCATCGCTCACAGCCTCATCCATAGCCCTGATTCTGATCCAGGGTGGTCTAGTCTCTGGCCGTTCAGGAGGCGCCTGTTCTAGCCTGGCCTGCATGCCAGTCTGGGCCAGCTTACAGCTCCACCAGGCACACCACAGCACATAGGTAAGCTGAGCAGCTAAGCAGCTAATCAGCGGTTGGAGCAGCGGGGAAGAGACTTTACAGGCAGAAGCCAGACCAACATTGTGGGAAGTTGGCGCTCTGCTAACGGTAACGGTAACGGTAACGCTAATGCTTACACTGATGCTTACGCTAACTGCTAATCGCTAGGTGGAATGCGGCCTTCGCATAAATCTTTTTACCGCCAATTACCCTTTCAGCAGCCACCTGGTTCACCTCTTTCTGTCCGTCCACCTTCCGTTTACACATTTAGGCCTCAGTTCATACCGTTTAGGTCCACGCGACCAGTTTCTCTGCGTTTGTCCCCATTGACCCATTGGGCCCATTGACATATTGAGCTCATCACCTATTGTGCCCATTGCCATATCCATGCCATGCCTTCCATCGGCTCTAGCTGGTCTCGTGCTCACGTCGCTTGAGCTGCCCTCGCTGCCTCGCTCGGAAAGCCGGTCAAGCTCTATCCGTCCACTGTCTCAGACCCCAATTTGTCCATATCTGATCATCTGCTTCCGCTGTCTCGCTCGTCCCTCCATCACGTTACCAGTTCTTCGCTACCTTACCCGACACTTCATCTTATCTCCACCGCTTCCCGATATCTCGTGCACTCTTTTGCCCTCCCTACTGCCCTCCCTACTGCCCTCCCTACCGCCCTCTCTCGCCTCTCTCGCCTTTCTCGCCTTTCTCGCCTTTCTCGCCTTTCTCTCCCCCTCTCCCCCTCTCCTCCGCCCTACGCTCTGTGCCTGATAATCATGATCTCCACTCAAACCAGGCCCTATCCACGAGCGGCTGTGCAGACAAGCCTTCTTCGCTGCAGAGACTTTCCATGATCTCCCACCGAAGTGCGACCAAACGATCCCGTATCTCTTGGACAAGGCGGCTAACCCTGTTGGCTTAGAGCCCCACTGGTCGTGATTGCTGACTACTATTGAGGCATCTAGGGCCGGTATTCGGGCCTGTGACCACGTTATCGGGTACAGATGTCGGAAGTGGTTTCTCAGGAGGAAATCATCCGTCAGCGCCGTGAAAAAAGGAGAAAGCTGATGGAAAAGTTGAACTTCGAACAAATAAATGTCGATTCTGGTCACGCTAGCGCCAATGGTGACGACGTGGGTGGCTTGAAAATGGTGGGATCAGACCTCGGTCCCACCGGCCCAGAGACGGCCTATGGCAGGCACCAGTCGGACCAGAGGTCTGGCGCTAAAGGCACCCAACGAGAGCTAAACGGATTGAACGCGGTTAGCAATTCGGGCTCGAGTAGAGACGTGTCTAGGACCTCTGGGCTTAATAGAGATAGTTCCGAGCCGAATGTCGCCGCGAGTGGCTCGAGTGGTTCGAATGCGGTTGCGTCCTCGGGCACTGGGGCCCCAGAGTCAGAAACGCTGGGTCACGATCCAGAATCCGACTCGGAACCTGATATGTTTGCATCCTCTGACTCCGAATCCGAGTCGGGGCCTCTCACTGGCAAGAAACTGGACCAGAGTCTGCTGGACTCTTGGGATGACGTCGATGGATACTACCGCCTCATCTCAGGTGAACTACTGGACGGCAGGTACTCAGTGACTGCGTCTCTTGGCAAAGGTATGTTTGCGTCTGTAGTTCGAGCATCGGATGCCGGCACGTCTGAGCCCACCCCACGACCGTCAGCAACCCCTCACTCTAACTCAGGGTCGAACTCCGGATTAAGCGCCAGTTCTGATTCTGGCTTAAGTTCTGACTCCGGAATGAGCTCTGGCTTCAGTACAGGCCCAGGCTCTGCGTCATCTTCTGACTCCTCTGTCCCCCCTCCCTCCCCACTAACGATGCCGAAGCAAGTTGTTGCAATCAAGATTATCCGGAATAATGAAACAATGGCCAAGGCGGCGCTTCATGAGATATCAATACTCGAGCGCCTCAATTCTGCTGACCCCTCCGATCGCCACGGCGTAGTCCGGTTACTACGCCATTTCAATCACAAGAACCACGTCTGTCTGGTGTTTGAAAGTCTCAACTCCAATCTCCGAGACGTTCTCAAAAAGTACGGCCGCGATGTCGGCATCAGCATAGACGCCATCAGAGTATACGCCGGCCAAATGCTGCGGGCATTAGCCCTGCTCAAGCGGTGCAATATTCTTCATGCGGATCTAAAACCGGATAATATGTTGGTTAATGACTCCCACAATGTCGTCAAGCTCGCCGATTTTGGGTCTGCATTAGTGCTGGAGCCTGACAATCCTGCCGACCTCACTCCGTATGTGATGAGTCGGTACTATCGAGCTCCCGAACTCATCCTTGGGTTCCCCTACGACTACCCCATAGACATGTGGTCAATGGGATGCTCTCTTTTTGAAATGTATTCTGGCAGGGTTTTGTTCCCGGGCAAGTCAAACAACGACCTTCTAAGGCTGATTATGCAGGCTAAGGGCAAGTTCCCCCACAAGATGCTCAAACGAGGTCAATTCGCATCCCGCCATTTTGACGGTCAGCTCAATCTCCAGGCTCTCCAAACCGATAAGACTACTGGGCGTCAAGTAATGAAGACGATTTTGGACGTGGGGCCATTCTCTTCCCACACAATAAAGGCCCGACTCTTACCCGATACTAACCTACCTCCTTCCCAACGAGTGGTCATCACTCAATTTATAGATCTTGTTGAACTCATGACAACGCTGAATCCGGACAAGCGTATTACCCCCGAGGCCGCCCTCGCTCATCACTTTTTTACGGCCTAACGCCCATCTGCGATGGGTGTCTGGCCCTGCTGGCCGCATTGGGTGAGCTTTTCTTGCTCGTTAACTTTGCTAGTTGATTAATGCTATGTACAAAATGCTAGTGCTTCTTGACCGTCCAGATCAGACCTTAAATCGATAGTCCTTGTTAACATGGAATGGCGACCAGATACCTCGCACGGACGGATTCTGACTCTCGACTGCGTTCTTGAACTGCTTTAATCGGTTTCCTGACGCATCTCGCAGCAGCTCAATCTTCTTACTGATTTCTTGGGCTGTCATATTTTGCACACAAACCACCTTATCATTGCCGTTATTATAGTCGCCCTTAAGAATGGGATGTCCCGATTCCTTTCGGACAATAAACTCGATTCGAGGATTCTCAGCGGCAGTCGCCTTTAGTCGTGTTCGTAAAAATTCTCGCATTCCTTGTGAACTTCCACCCCAATTGCAGTATCTCAAGGTGATTCGCTTGCATGGAAGCACAAACGATCCCAGACCGTTCAAGTTTTTGGGGTTCAAATGAGTCACCGCCCTCACCATTGCAGATACCAACTTGGACACGAGTTTGAGTGGGTTAAATAGTCAGAAATATCAGTCGCAGTAGTCGCTTTACGAGGAAGCCCTTATGTTGGTGTCTTAGTTTTCACTCGGCCTGAGTTTTGGACGATTTTCAATTTTTCAGTTACCTACCGCCCGTCTCGGGCCGCTTTAATTATTTACAGCTCGAGGATTCGAAGCGACAGTTGACGACGCCGAAGACTACGATTCGGCACTAACTACAGCCTGGTTACTCTAGTTACTTGGGGACCATCTTGCGATGCTTCGACATGCCGGCCGTTTTGTAGCTCGCCCGGCCTTTCATGTGCCTCCTTATGCTGTCAGAACATTCCATTGCACGACTCGATTAAGGTCGGATCTGAAAAAACCTCAATTTGACGACAAAATCCTCCGCCCGGCAGACAAAACTGGCATACCGCGCCCAGAGCCTAAAAATGAGCCTCGGGCGGCTAAGGATCTGCTGACTGATAACAATATGTATGAAGACCTGCCAGAGCCATTGAACAACATCGATATGGTGCTCGAAAATGGGTTTAGGCTGTCATCTGGAATGCAAGTAGTAACTACAGATCTGGCTAACCCGCGGGGCCTGGTGCTGTTGGGAAGCGAGGCATTCGAAGTGGACCTCAGGAACGGTATTGAGAACTTGGACAAAGGGATTGTAGAATTGGACCGGTCAATTCTATCAGTTTTTGAAGTTGTGGAGCCACGGCCAGAACTGGTGGTAGTTGGGTTGGGTCTCAAATCTCGAATTTTGGGTCCCCAGACCTCAAAATACCTGCATTCGCTTGGAATCCAATTACAAGTCTCAAACACAGTCAATGGGTGTTCTAACTTTGATCTGCTTGCCACTGAGCGGCCTCAACGAGTCGGGGCGTTTCTGATCCCTCCTAATTTGTAATAATCCTGCATTATTACCCTGTATATAGTCTCAAGTATCAAACACACACCCCAGCCGGCAATTGTCACATTTTCGTATCAGCCTTGCATATTTTGTCTCAGCCGCTCGCAATTTGGTATCAGCCGGGTGTGGAGTTTGTATCAGCCGCTCGCTCGGTTGAGTTAGTGAAAAATACACTGCAATTCGAGATAGAACTGGAGCATAGCAATGGTTGGGGTAAGTACATGTCTTTTTTCTGAATCTCGTAAGGAGCCGTCTCTTAGCTTATTTTTTCTAAGCCGGTTGCTTTCATCTTCTTGTACTAACTAGACCGATCTGTCCAAGCTTCCACCGCATTTGGTGTCGCTATTTAAACCGCGTCCCCCGCCGAAATTCCTCGAGCCCACTGACATTGCTCCTGAGAAGCGAGCGACCAATCGTGTTTCTGGGTTGGCGGGCCTTGTGAGTCTATTAAAGGAACCAGATGACTATGTTCCAACTGAGAACTGGATGCAGAAAGTGCGGGAGCAAAAGCAAATCAAAAAAGCGCAAACTGACCAGCTATTGAAACAAGCCAATGAGAAGTGTAAGGACGAAGAATCGAGCTCAATTGTTGTTGTTTTCAGATTTGACGGTACTAACTAATAGGGGATCCAAATGCTGATGTTCATGTTCGAGGTGATCCATTCACCACGCTCTTCGTGAGCCGATTGAGTTATGATGTGACCGAAGAGGACTTGGAGCAAGAGTATTCCAAGTTCGGGCCAATTGAACGAGTATGTGACTAATGGCAGAATACTGGTGAATTGGCATTATTCTTGATGTTGATTATGACTAACTAGATTCGTGTGGTTAAAGATAGCGAGGGCAAATCCCGCGGTTATGCATTTTTAGTGTTTGAACGAGAACACGATATGACCTGTAAGTTTAGATGGGCCGATTGTGTTGGAATTGAGCTAACTTAGCTGCATACAAGGCGACAAATGGTATGAAAATCAAAGATCGCAAGATTCTGGTTGACGTCGAACGAGGAAGGGCAGTCAAAGGATGGAAACCAAGGCGATTGGGTGGGGGACTAGGCGGCCGGCATTACACAAAAGCACAGCTTCTCCGAGGAGTTCTCGGTGATCAGAAAGACTTTCGAAAGCGTGATTCCTTCCGAGGCGATTCTTTCCGGGGCAATTCTTTCAGAGGTGACTCGTTTCGCGGTCGAGGAGGCGACCGATTCCGAGGTCGCCAGGATGGTTGGGGAGATCGGCGCCGAGACTCGAGAGATAGCAGGGACCGGGACCGAGACCGGGAAGGAGACCGGAAAAGGGATGGGCGAAGCTCCTGGGATTCTCGTGATAAGCCTAGAGAGAGGGACCGTTACCCTCGGGATCGAGATCCTCGTGACCGTGATCCGCGCGACCGTGATCCTCGAGATCGCAATCCTCGCGACAGAGACCCCCGCGAATGGCGAAATGATGACCGACAATACCGTGATAGACGAGACGATCGGTTTGGCGGGCGCCGGGACCCCCGAGACAGTCGCGACTCTCGAGACCTTAGTCCAAGTCGCCTGAGATACTAGACGGCGTCCAATCTCTAACCTCTCTCCTGACTTAGTCGCCTAGTGAATTAATGAACTTTATTTATACAGTTAGTATTCGTTGCCTGACTACGGGCTAGTAAATTTTGCGAACTTTTGTGCCGGCGCCTGCTACTCGGGCAAGGACATAGAAGAAAGCTCCTACAACGTAGCTGACTCCGGCAAATAAAATAAGGCCCCAGTAATGGCCATTTTGACGGTTGAGGATCTCTCCAGCAATTGGCACTCCTGTCAACACTCCAAACGACACCACAAAGTAGCAGGTGCCGTAGCGTTTGCCATAGTCTTCAGTCTTACAGATCTGGGAAATGCATACGGGTGTAAGACAGATTGCAGTACCACTCCAGAATCCAAACAGCACAGCAAATGCAACGGTAGGCCCTAGCTGGCCAGCGGCAGGCCACCACAATGCCAGACAGAAAATGGCGCAAACCGTGGAAGTGACAATCATGACGTTGAATCGGCCAAACCTGTCAGCAAAGTACCCTGGCAGCGCCCGGCCAAAGATCGACCCCAAGCTGAGGAACGACACCAATTGGTACGCTCTGGTTTGGTTCATTCCGTACGAAAGTGCGTAGGTAGACAAGTACGTCATGGGCACAAACAGGCCCCACTCCATCATGAAGGTGCCCAGCGTCACGAATAAGAACCGCAGATCCTTGAATGCCTTGATATCAATTGAGGCACCCGCGGACTTGTTCGGTGGGACTCGAGTCTTAATTGTCAGCACCGACATGATACAGAGCGCCAGCACTACAAACCCAATCACTCGCACCGTCCATCCAAAGCTCATGGTCTTGCTCATCTTATCCATAGCCAAGGGGTACACCAGCCCGCCTACTGCGCCGCCCGTGGCAGCAATGCCAGTGGCCAGGCCCCGTCGCCGGTAAAACCAGTGCCCGACTACGGCAATTGAGGGAGTGAATACTAGCGATGCTGACAGGCCGCCCAGAAGCCCGTAACCAAGCATAAACTGGTAGTACTCTGTTGACAGCGAGAGGAAGAATACTGACAGCACCGACCCAATGCAGCCTGGAATAAACACAAATCGAAGCCCGTAGGTGTCAAAGATTGGCCCGACTTGAACTCCGCCAAAGAAAAACAGAAAGATGTATACCGAGAAGATCCAGCTGATCTGGGCCTCGGTATAATCTTTGAGCTGATTTTGCGACAGCTTGGCCTGCAAAAACCCCACAATGTTGACCATCCCAAACGTCGCAGTCATTGCACACCATGACCCGAACACCACAGCCCATGCTCTCCACCCGCCCTCGGGGAACTCGCCTTCGCCGCCATTCACAGACGACCCCGCCACTGTCGATTCTCCGTCCTCAAGGTCGTCGTCGCCGTCGGCACCCCGTCCAGCTCCTCTGGCCCGTTTCTCGGTCGGGGGTTGGTCGGGTTCAAACAATGGCTGGGCTGGCGGCGGTGGCATTTGTGACGGAATCTTCTTGATACTGGACGAAGTTGATTCCACCTTTGAAAGTTCCGGCTCATCATACTCGGAAACCTTTGAATCAGTTCTATAATATGGCACCACCGACCCCAGCGAAGGCCGGGCCTCCTCGTCCGCCTGCATGTTTGAGAGTTACAGTTACAGGGTTTTGTTATCGATAGCAACCGTCTGACCTAAATATCCACCACTTCAACCTCAGACGACAAACCTCAAACCTCAAACCTCAAATACTACTTGTGCCTCCGCCTTATAATTAAATAGTTGCGATTGTCAATCCAAACGCCAAACTCGCCCATTTTATCCTAGACAGGATGGATAAGAAAAAAAAAAAAGTTGCAGATTTATGTCTCACATATGCAACGGCTAATTACCTTATTCAGGGATGATTACCGATAGTCGTCGCGGGATGAAATATCGAACCCCGGCGCCAGGCTACCGTGCCCAGGTTCCTTCTGTAGCTCGACTCCGTTTCGACATCTCGTGGCTGCTCGTACCCGGCGCGTGGCCGTTGCGTGCGACTGCTCGTCGTGTCTGCAACCTGCGGTTTTGCCCGTGTCTCAGGGTCTGATTGTCATAACTGTCCGGATTCGATCGATCCGGCGGGAATCCGGCGGGAACCCAGTCCCGCCAACCCAGTCCCGCCGGCTGGTGCCTGTGGGGTTACGCCATTCGCAATTGCGGTCCTGAAGGCGCTGAAGCAAGGCACTATAGACCGACCGCATAGACCTGGTATTAACAGCTTCGCCTATGGTGTGCTTAGTGCATAGACTTGGGGCTTACAGCGTTAGTCGCAATCCTTTAAGTCAAGCTAGTTTATTTGTTTCATAAAATGTATCTGAATAGTTGCGGGGTACGTGGGGTTCCTTGAGGTTGTGTTTCTTGTATGGCTGGCTGAGAAGTGCCTTTGAGGGTCTCTGCTTCTGGGTGTGACTCGTGCGAAATCGATGATTGAGCGTCCAATTTCTTGTTTTGGTGTGTCAAAATGATGCGAAGAGCGATCGCAGTGCCAAAAATCAGGCATTGAAACCCAAACGAGATCCAGCACCCCTTGCCGTAATGGGGCCCCTCTCGTTTAGGGAACAACCGCGTCCCTAGCAATGGGCCGCATTGGCCCACCATTTGCATTACCACGAACCCAACCGCCCGCTGAGAGTCAGTGTGGTGATTGTTGGACTGCCACGACACTACTAAAGGCATGCAGGGAAACACCCCCGAGGCGGCCAAAAACACGGCAAAATAGCGGGCGCCAACATTATCAGTGACCGCCATAATCAGGTATCCAATGGCAGATATTGCCGATGCAACCATTAAGAGGATGCCCCGCTGCCCAATTCGGTCTGACAAAATCGAGAACCCAACTACCGACGCGGTCGCGACAACGTACGGGATCGCGGACAGCCCCTGGGCGTTAATTGAGCTGAATCCCATGCCGCGAATGATCTCTGGCAAAAACACTGGCAGCGATGAGTACCCAATGCTGGTGGAGAAGAAGATAATTCCCGGCAGGATCGATTTGACTTGGATTAGGACCTTGAGCATCTCGCGCACGTCAAGTCGCCGTCCCCCGCGGTCCTCTGACCCTGTCTCCTTAATTGTCCGGGCAGCCGCTACCCGTTTCTCATGGGCATTCAAAAATCTGCACTCCTGGGGGCCATTGGGGACCACCCAGAATCCAAGAAACCCGACTGCGACTGTTGGAAGCCCCTCTGCTAAGAACAGCACTCGCCATGGTGCGATGGATAGCTGGTGATAGGTGATTCCGTAGGCCAGAGCTCCAGCAAATGCAGACGCTAGCGGTGCAACCGCAAGAAACAGGCCTATGCGGACCCCAATCTCATGGCGATGATAGAAAAATGACAGGTAAAATGGGATTCCTGGTGAGAACGCTGCCTCAAATACGCCCAGTAAGAATCGCAGCACCATTCCTTCACTCCACCGCTGGACTGCTGCCATCGCGCTCGCACACACACCCCACGCAATCACCACTACTGGTACATAATACCTAGCCGGAAACAGCTTCAACAGCACCACTGACGACTGCAACACAATGTATGGAATGTAGCATATGGTCAGGAGCCATTGGTACTGCCCATCGGACCACTCCAGGTCCCTGCTCATTCCAGCGGTGTTTGCATTGCCAATGTTTCCTCGGTCCAGAAACGACAGCAGATACAGAACAGACACGTAAGGGACCAAGTTCCAATCCAGTTTTCTCCTCACTGCTTGTTCGTCCTTATCGGTGTACGTAAAAGTGTTTCCCGAATCGGTGCCTTGATACTCGACTTGCGACTCGACCTCATTGTCAGAGCTCGCCGCCACTAATTTCTCTGTCATGGAGAGTTGGACCCTTAATCACTACCGTAAGACTCAATTGCTACCGTAAGACTTAATCGCTACCGCAAGACTTAATCGCTACCGCAAGACTTAATCGCTACCGCAAGACTCAATCGTGATCATAAGACTCGATCGCTACCGTAGGGCTCAATGGCAAAATTGGGTATCAAAGCTGCCTGAAAAACCAATTACTACCACAGATTCAATCGCCGCCAATCTTTTGCTGCTGGCACACACTCAATCGCTACCACTGGGATGGCGATGGCTGTTGGCTGGAGTGTCCTTATTGCCAATGGTCCGAATGGGTCTGGCATTGACGGCAATTTATACTGCGCACCTACTCCCTGTGTACCTGACTACCTGACGGTATCAACTACCTTGCCTAGATACTGCCTGGGCACCCAATTCCAACAGTCATTGGTGCGCGTATCTGGCTGGTGCCGTATGGCATCGGTGATTCAGGCGGCGATGCTATATCTTATAGAGAAGGCGGCCGATCTCTCATATCACCCCCAATTTCGTCCGGCACAGCTGTTGTAATTTACAAAAGGAACTGTTCAGTATTATTAATTGCCAGCAAGGTAGTGAATTGAGTGATATCATGAGCTGTCCGTCAGTACTAACAGCTACCTCCGTTACACGCTCGCTTTTACATCTCACAACTACCCATTCTCTGCGTCCATCCAAATATATCTACAGTCCCCAAACTGGGCCCCATATCCCGGCGATTGTCTCTTCCGTTAGTATGCAGGGTCTGTTCTCCGCGTTTCGTGCAACTCTATGGAAACCTTAATCGAGCTCCATGGAGAAATCGTGGCCTTCGGGATGCCGAGAGGGCGAGGGCGATTGGAGCCGCGCCAGTCTCAGATGAGCCAAATCAGCGCTGATCTGAAATTTTGACGCTTCATCCTTTCACCACTGCACAATGACCGACCTGAACCCGTCTAAATTAGGAACCAAGGCTTACTGGGATCAGTTCTATAGCAAAGAGCGCCAAAACTTTGCTAATGACACGAACGACACCGGGGAGTCATGGTTCTCTGATTCTGGGGCCGAGGAGCGAATGGTCGACTACTTAGTCCAGTTGAGCGACGAAGCAGTGGTGGATGAGAGTGCAGTGACCGCTTTGGACTTGGGATCCGGTAATGGTCGGCTATTATTCTCGCTTAGAGAAGCGGGTTTCAACGGCCAATTGACGGGTCTGGACTACTCTAGGCCGGCGGTCGACTTCGCCGCCGACATTGCGAAGAACGAACGGTTGGATCAAGACATTGAGTTTGTACATGGCAACTTCTTGGACTCGGTAGACAATTGGAACCAAAAAAAGGCCACCTGGGATCTAGTTCTCGATAAAGGAACTCTAGATGCCATTGCCTTGTCGTCAGACAGTTACAATGGCAGGTCTGCAGTCGAGCAGTACGTCTGTCAAGTCAAGAGCCTGCTGAAACCGCAGTCCGGCATCCTGCTTATTACTTCGTGCAACTTTACCGAGAAGGAATTGCTCGAGGTTATCACTAAAGACGGTGATTTTGAGCTGTATCACACTTTGGACTATCCTACGTTTGAATTTGGAGGCAAGAAAGGACAGACAATTTGCACCGCTGCGTTCACGCTGAAGTGAGATGACTCGCACCCGCTAGATGGTAGATGGATCACTGAAATGAGGCACCCCCGGTGAATGGATTGTTTTTATTATTATTACTATTATTCATGACGCCATTAAACACAACTGAGCAATTACGACGCTTCAGCTGTTGTCTGGGTGTCTTCAGATTCAGGGATAAGGCCCTTGATGGTAGAAAACAACTCTCGAGAGGTGTCCTCGCTCCCAGTTCGAAACGCGTACTGACAAGGCTCCCCATTTTCCACTCCAGTCACTCGAACAAACTTTTCTGAAGAAAGGGAACTCTTCATTCCTGAAACCACCTCCATCTGAGGGACCAGTGGCAGGTTCAGGATCACTCTTAGCACACTGTCGGCACGCATCACAATCCGCGACTTTGCACTGCCATCCTCGGACTCATATGTATTGACATGTAGCGTTCCAACCCCCCGTTCTTTCCACCCTTCAGATGCTTTGGACAGAACGAGCACGTAGAGCTTTGCCCGACTCGTGAATACCGATTTTTCCTCTTCTTCGCCAGTCTTGACAGCCTGCTGCTCTAGAGGGGTGCCAACCTGTACAAAGTCTTCTGGAATCTCCGCAGGCTCTTCAACCTCCTGGGTATCTTCGTCCTCCTTTTTTGTCTCGCTTTGGTCAAAAATGTTCGTATCGGCTTCGGAATTGAATGGATTGGCCTTGGTAGCACTCAGTGAAGATACAAATGACGACGACCCAAAGGCCAGGCCAGACCCAAACACAGAGCCAGACACGGGCTGTGCGGGCTGGGTGGGCGGGGGCTGGGGCTGGGCTGAGGTATCCTCAGCCTGGTCAAATACACACTTAGCGGCGGGCTTGCCGAACCCTGATCCAAATGCAAATCCCGATCCAAACACATGAGCTTTTCCATTCCCAGCTTCTGGTTTGGACTCCTGAGACTTACTGGCGCCTTCAGGTTTGGAGTTCGCAGCGGCCCCTTCGGTGGTTCCTGTTGTGGGGTCTTCTGCGCCTTCTGGATTCGCCTGTTTCGTACCCTCTGCAGTCGCAGTGCTCGCGCTAGGTGCTGCCGACTTGGCGACTTCTACCGTAGATTCGTTTGTGTTCTCTAATCTATCTTCCACCTTTTCAGCTGATTGAGCCGCTGCAGCACTGGACTTGTCACCATTCGACTCATTTTCAGTCTTGGGCACTTTTGCGTCGGAACTGGGCTCTGGTTTATCATTAATTTTTGAAGTCGAGTCGGATCCCTTCACGCCCTCGGCGTCCTCAGCAAGCGTTGTCTCGGCGTGTCCACTCACCGAAGCAGTCGCATTGGTCGTCTCAGTAGACTCAGTCTCCTTCACAGCCTGCGATTGAGTCTCTGGCTTTGGTTCTGACTCTGAACCCTTCCTGTCGTCCGATTTGCTCGGTTTTTCCGCCTCAGCAGCTGTCTCTGCAACTGTCGCTTCCTCTCCTTTGGCCAGTTCAACTGCTTTCTCGCTCTTTAAGTCTCCCTTGTCTACTTTCTCTCCACTAACATCTTTCTTGCTGCTGTCACCCTCAATTCGGTCCACTACTTCTCTCTTTCCGCCCGTTTGCGCTTCATCCTTTAGTCCAACCTCATTTTGCTTCTCAGACTCTCTCTGAGGCGCGTCTAACTTTGGACTCTTCCGGCGAGGCTGCGGTTCAATGGATGCAGCTGACTCAGTATCGGCGGCAGCCTGCTCGTCCTCCTCTCTCAGTCGCTTTTTACTCATTTGGCGGCATCCGTCGACGGAGTTTTGTGTATTTTTGCAGTTTTGGCCGTCTATCTACAGCTCAGACGTAGGCAAACCCAAGTAATAAACACAGCAGTACGGCTGTCGACAGTTGGTGATGCGACGACACTTTTGAACGCTCAAAAGTTGCAGTTGGTCTAAGGTCACTACTGTTTTCCCGCTGCTACAATGCATTGCTGTTTTCTTCGCTCTGATTTGTTCATTCGAATAACTAAAGTATTCATTACGGTCATCACTACATGAAGTCATTTACCGATTGGGTCGATCTGAACGGCGTGAGTCGAGTTGAGGGGGATACTTTTGCCCGTCTGTGCTGGGCTGTTGAGGAAACGGTCGCAACCCACCGGGCCCATTGATTCCAGGGCCAGGTCCAACTCCCGGAGGAGGGGGCGGAAATTGCATCCCGGGTGGCGGTGGAGGAGGGGGGAATGGTATGTTGGAGTCTCCAAAAGGCGGCGGTGGGGGCATCGGCATCATTCCAGGGGGCAGGAACCGCGCAGGGTTCTCGTAGAACTCCGGAGGAGGAACTGGTAACCCTTGCTGCTCAAACCATGCTGGGGGAGGGGGCGGAGGAATGAATTGAGGGTCTGGGCCTGGGCCAGCAGGTTGTTGACCATGGGGCGGACCCTGGGGTGGAGCCTGAGCATGAGACTGAGGCTGAGCTTGCCCCGCTTGGCCGGCTGCTGCCTGTTGTTGAGGTTGTGCGCTTCGCTGTCTAGCGGCTCTTTGCTGGCGGCGATTGTCTTGGCCATTCGTGCTGACACTAGCATTGCCATTTGCAGCGGTGGGCGGCTCAGAGCTGGGTTCAGAACTCTTGTTGAGAAGACTGAGAAAGAACGAATTGTTTCCTTCTTCAGTCTTTGGAGGCGCTTGAGCCTGAGCCTGAGCCTGGGCTTGAGCCTGGGCTTCAGCTTGGGCTTGGGCTTGGGCTTGAGCTTGGGCTTGGGCTTGGGCTTGAGCTTGGGCTTGGGCTTGTGCCTTTGCCTGGGCTTGTGCTTTTGCCTGGGCCTGAGCTGCCTGCCGAACTTGTGGAGGGGCACCGCTCAGCGCTTGAGCCAGTGCATTAGCATCACCAGATTCGTTACCTCCCAACATCTGCATGATCCGCTGGAACCCTTCTCGGTCAGCCTCGGAATTTGGCGTGGCAGATTTGGAGGGAGGAGAAGGTGCTGAGCGGTCAGAGGTGCTAGAGAAAGAGTGAGGATTAACTCCCGAATTGGTCGAGGTGGCGCCGGCTGAAGCTGGGGCAGAAGCTGGGGCCGGAGCGCCAGGGGTGCCAAAAAACTTCGAGAACCGGGATGCTCCGGCGGCTAGGCTGGCGGAATCTAATCCCGATTTCCCCCACATGTACATGACATTGTCAACATTCTGTGGCACCAATGAGTCGGAATCTTCTTGGCCTGATACCGATGCGGAGTTTGAGCTCTCGGAGGCACCGGTGACGGGAGGAGGCGACAGTCCTTGCTTTCTCAGTTCTTCGGCCCTCATTTGCGCCTTCCATGCTTCAAATTCTTGAATTGAGCTCTTGGATCCTGCAATCGCACTCAATCCGTCTTCTGAATCGCCTGTGGACCCGAACATTCCTGGGCCATCTGCAACAGGGTCTAGCCACTCCGGCTCCTGGTCTTCCAGCTCGTCGTCGTGCCTCGACCGAAGTCCTCGCTTAGATCCTTCGTACGCCGGCTTCGAGCGAGCCGAGCCGGTTCCTTTGCCCCAGTCTGGGGTGAAATTGTTAGGGATGTGCTTGCGGCCCTTACCCACTTGGCCAAACCCCGCAGTCGATGCAAACGCATTTCTAGGAGATGCGACATTTCTAGTCAGTAAAGATCAGGCAGCGAGCCAGCCAAACCAGATCAGAGCGAGCGTCACAATACAGCCGGCATACATTACCGGCGGAACGATTATATTCAGCGCATAATCACAGTAGTCCTGCAATTGCAAGCGGACTGCCAGCAACACTGCCAGCCTCAGTACCGCACCGATTCCACCAAGCCAATCCAGTCCACCCAGCGCTCAGCCACTACTCCCCACAAAAGATCCAACGTACCCTTTTCCTTTCATTCTATAGTTAGCACCAGTCAAAAGTTGTCTCCACCCCTCCCCATTGCCGCCAACTTACAACAACGTCCAGTCCTCATCGACTACAGCTTTGGGCTTCGTCACTAAAGGCGATTGCCGGAGGTGAATTAATCCGTCGATTCGATAAACATAACGCTCCCGGGGCTCGTCAGCTTCTGACACATCCATTCTGATAATAAATACCGAGCGCTGCTCGCTTGCCTGTCGTCTTGTCGTACACTCTTGATGGTTCAAATCTCGTTGAGACTGGTTTCAAGGTGACGCCAGTCCACGCAATGAAAATCGCGGTTCTGAAATGTACGCAGGGCGAGCACAAAGCTGGGGGGGTAAGATGGGCGCAGAGTATGGGGACCGCAGTATATTCCAGCACTACACACATAGCCCCACCTCGAAGGCTACTGCTGACAGCTACTGATCTGGGACAAGCAGGCGAGGAGCCTCGAGACTGAAATTGAGCCAATTGCCTCGTATACAGTTACAATGAAGGTAATACGGTGCTTTTGGGAAGTATGTTCTGTTTTGGGACTTGTCTAATATTTCGTACGTCTCCTGCCGACCTCTTCCTGGCATTTTGCAACCCGCCTATCCCGCAGTCTCAGATGCCCTACCTCTATCATTAGTTAGCTCTCTCTTCAGTATCTCTTCGGTATATCTTTCGTATTTCTTTGGTATGTTTGGTATTTCTTGGTGCCTCTACCCATTCCCCTGTCACTACTGCCTCTGTTTTAGCCTCATGTCCCCCGTCACCTTCCTAATCCTCTCAATGACTCTAGATGAAACCGGTGTAGGGACCGACCTCGTCTCAAACCTTACACCGATATCGCCAATTGCGTCAGCTCCATCTCAATATCTGGTAGATTCACACCCTATCTCTATCTATAGACAAGACAAACTTTAACGAATCCGCCACATCGCCTGCGCACTAGTACATCTAGCTCTGAGCCCCTTATTGCGCTACGCTGTACCGCATCCTAGTGTGCAGTATCGCAGCATTGAGGGGAATTATCACACAGCATTCAGCCTCAGTAACATCATGCACCCCCGGTCCGCTATCAATACCACACGGAATTGTCTCCCATAGTTGCAGCTCTCCGCTGTCATTGCTATCGATTTATCGAGTCATGCAGCCTATTTTCGGCTCAAGTCCCACATCGATGCCAATTCTCACGCTGACAGGTGCCTAAGGCGCCACCAACAGGTAGGCCCGTGGTGGCACTCGCCCATCGCGGCGACCAAGATACTATTAGCCTATTCTAACCAGTCAGACTGCTTTTAACTTTAACTCTAAATCACCCCGGACCGCCTTCCAGCCACCACAATGCTAACACATCACCTAAGATCATGCGTGCAAGACCTGTGAACGACAATGCAATGAGCCAAAAAAAAAAAAAGGCGTAAGCTCCTCTCTTGCTAGCGTCCATCTGAGTTCCCGTCCCTGGGTCATCCCACGTCCGTCTGTGCGTCGTCGTAACCGTTATTTCCAACGGCTGGCTGACCCGCATTAGGTCGATGATCAGGCACTGGAACCATGTCTCACATATGTCTTAGACATGTCTTGGAACCGCATATCCCGAACCTGCCCAAATCTGGGGACGAGCAAGTCGTCATGCAACCGCCTATGCCTGAGCTAGCTGGCCCTACTGCCTGCATTGCGCCTACCTGTCACCAGACGACATTTCCTAAATCTGTCCCCTTGTCCTGCCTCCTCTACGACATACCCTGCCGTGGCCCGCCGCCGTCACCCACCCTGGTCCCCGCCTGCGGTTTGGTCTTTGACCACTCCTATGGCGACAGACGCTCTGCTGTCATCGACTCCCTTATCCATCGCTGCAACTCAAGCGCTGGGCATCGACTTGGGGTCCCAGTCAACTGGTAAATTATTCGATCCCTCACAGGTTCCCCGTTGGTCTCGCCAGTCCCTTTTTTGTCCCCTTTTTGCGCGGGCCTGCTGTCGGACCCTTTTTTCGGTGGCTGGTTACTCCATCCAGTTGGATACATTTGCGGCCCCAGGGTACATACCCAACCACCCTATTTTACCATTACACCTGAGACTGAACCGCTGCCTTGCCCTAGCTTGAAGTTAATGCCAGCCACCAAATAAAAAATGGGGCCGAGCTGAACCAGAATGTATAAGACGTCGTGGGGACACATTTGGGCTAGCAACCGATCCATAGAAATTTGATGCCATCGAGACCGAGACACTAAGACACTAACCGAGCGGAATCGAAGCGGTACTCGAACCGACATTCGAACCAACTCTCGAACCGACAACCAAAAGCCGATACTACTGATCGAACGTTCAGCTGTACCCTGGTGAGCCCAGCAGCCATGGCTTCGGTCGCGCAGCCTGTGGCCCCATTGTCTGTACAATCGGGGTCCTCAAAGCAGGGGCAAGTTTTTGTGTCTTCGTCGTCATCAGACATGCGCCAGCAGAAGCTATCAGCATCCAGAGACAGAGTTAAGCGACACATTGCTGGCACCCAGGCTGTCGAGCAACAACTCCCGCATCAGTACTACTATAATACCTCACCCCGGCATCCTCCTGATATCGAGTCAAGGTTCCCCCGTCACCAGCAATTGCACAGCATCAATACAACAGCAACCACCAGAGCGACCCGATTGCATCCTCAATCCCCAACAACCCCTGACTTGTCTCCGCAGTCGACTCGGCTTCAGGTCCCTCCGAGACTGGCACCCTCACGGAGCCCTGTCATTAGGAAGCTCCCGTCCATTTCGGAGCCGGATCAACTGCAAACTGGTACTGGGGCTGGGGCCCAGGGGACTATTCCAGTGACGTCGTATGGCGGCCCCGGCGGCCTGTTCGAGCAGCCACAATCTCTAGCTCAGGGCCCTCAACGACAGTGGTCTCAGCGGGCCCGGCAGGAGTCAAAGTCGCCAAGAGATGTGCTCCGAGCACTGCTGAAGCGTAAAAGCTCAATTCGACGTACAGGCTCGATCCGATCTACGACTCGTGCAGGTTCAATTCGTGCTGCCCAAACGGATTCGATCCGCCCAATTCCACTTGCTCAAGATGGATCAGGCTTGGTGCCACCACAACAATACCAGCAATTGCACCCGCGGCGCGGTTCGGGGTCTATCAGGTCATCAAGATCAGTCCGGCGCTCAGGCTCAAGGCACTCCACTGGCACGGTTCAGCGGCCACCGGCTGCTCGAGCGCAGGGCAGTACTGGCATTCTGTCAGGGTTCTCTGCGCCTCGACTTTCTCGCCTGGCCGCTCCGTTCAAACGAGGAGGCGCTGGCGCCGGCGATGAGCTCAAGGGTCTCCCCTACGACCGAGCAACTATTGGTCAGGAAGGTCCAACTCCTCGAAATGCTCCAATGATGCTGGTACGCCACCGCACTTCAACTAGGACCGTGCGCGGGTCGCCAGTCCGAGAATTTTTCCGCAACTTGTTCCGCAGACGGGTCAGGCGCCCCAAGGCGACGCTCAATTTTACTGAAAAGCAGCTGTCGCGGCAAATGTCCTTCTCAATTGAGGAAACTCCAAACCGACGATCGCGGTACGAAGTCAAATCACTGCAATTCTTTGGCCTCAAACCCCGCGTGAAGAAGGTCCCAGTAATGGAGGATTTGGCATCAGTTCGGTCGGCTGCTCGGTCAGCGATTTCCCGCAGGGCCGTGTTGAATGAACCGACTGGTGCAGACCCAGCCCCTGAGGATGTCGCGGCAGCCGCTGCTGCTGCTAGTGGCGGCCCTGCATCTGCCGACACTGCTACTGCCGCTTCGGCTACTGACGAGCGTCCATTGCTTCGGCCTGCTACCACTAGGGGTAGAAACCTCACGGTGAATCGTGCAAAGGAGCCGGAAGCCGCGGAACTGGATTACACTTCAGCGTCGTCTACTGGGTCAAAATCGCCCCCAAATGTTGGCGGAGGTGCCCAGTTCTCTCGTAAGAGATCAGTTATCAACCGCAACCGCTCGGTCAGATCGAAGCATGACTTGCCAATTATCCGCCGAATTGACCTCTATGACAACCCCAACCCGGCCCTCGACCTCCAGGGTTCTCGCAGCCAGGAGGTTCCTGAAGTCGGTGAAGCACTTGCATTTGTAGAGGCATGGTCGACCTATCTGCGCAAGGCAGTGGCGGTACGAGTAGTGTTGAGAAAAGAGATTCATTCCGTTGAGGCTCAGGAAGAGGAGCGATGGCGCCGAAGGCACCCTAGCACGTCTTCGCGCGACAGCTCTGTCTCCTCGCGGGCGTACTCTCTCACTTCGTCCGTGTCGACCGTTTCAGACGGGGCATCTGGAGACGACGATGAAGAAGAGCACCATCGTGAGCGCAGTCACGACTATCACCAACGGTACGCGTCCCCTGTTGCATCATATGCCCGTCCTGAAATGGGTCGATATGCCGAGAAGGATGAAGGCCTTCCAGTCACCCCTGATTCCCCGTACTCGTCGCTCAGCTTTGATTCGTCGCACGACCGGTCGCTAGCGCTGCTCAACAAGAGTCTTTCAAACCGGCTCCAGCATCGTATGTCGCAAATGGAGGATTCGCTAGTTCTCGACAGCATGTACGATAAGTACCGGTCACTGGTTGCGCGGCCAGCTTCTCAGTATGACCCGCTGCGGTCTGTGAGTTCACCCAACACTCAGGTACCGAAGATTGTGACCCCAGGATGGGAGACCAGTTCTAGCGAGGTGTCTAGGCGGTCTGTGTCTGAAGCAATCCCCACTACTCTTCCATTCGGGTACGCCGAGCAGGAAGGGTCCTGGTTTCGGTGGTCTCGCGAGGGCGATGCCCAGCGCCGCCAGCAACAGGAAGAGCAACGACGAGTGTCTCAGCAGCGGCCACTGCCAACGAGTCAGGAAGGTGAAGAGTGTCAGACCTGCTCAATGCCAACTGACGAGCAGAGGATCGCTCAGGGTACTGACGTGGCAGTTCTACCTGTTGAGCTGCCCACTCAAGTCCCGGCTGGGGTCGCTGAGAACACTTCGCGCCCTCAATCTCGTGTCGTGTCTGCATCTTCGTCGCGGCCTGGTGCTGCTGGAAGCGATTTGGACAAGCCATTACCTGAATTACCTCCGGAGGCTCACACCGATAACGACGACCTGCTGAACCAATTCTTCCAGGAGATTTCAATGCTGGAGGAGCGCCGAGTGGAGGCAAAGCGCGTTGCCTCTCAGCGGTACCGAGACAGTGCTATGAGGACACCCTCTCCTGATCGGGGCCACTTCAAAAACTACTCCTTGGGCTCGATTGAGGATATTCCTGAATCGCAACCCAGCCAAGCGGCACCTCAGTCCAGAGGACACTCCAGGTCAGTCTCAATGACCTCTACTGCATCCGGTGCCTCTCTCAGCAGAGGGGGCCGCAACATGAGACGATCTCCCCACTCTCGCATGATGCGGGAGAAGCGCATGTCTCTTAATACTGCCTGGAGCAGACGAATGGATGACAATGTTTCAATTGAGTCCAGCACTTTTGATTCGGACTTCGGCTCAGACCGTCATGGCATGTTGATTGCAGTTGGCGATGCCACCAGTCGGCCCACCTCTGCCACTCAAGAGCATTTTATCTAACAGTTTAATCTGTACTAATATCATAGCATAGCATTGCCCAAGACCGTAACAGTTGTTCTCGTGCCAATTGATTGGCGGTCAGGCTTTGAAATAGGCCCTACAGTTTTCTAATTATTCTTTTCTGCGTGCGAATTAGTCGATTATGTTCCAGTATTGCTAGTGGTTGTAAGCTCTATTGTCTAGTTAGATTCAGGGCTCAGGTGAAGTCGGTCTCGATCGTAAAGCCTGACCGGGGTGTTGAGGTGAGAAACAATGCGGTCCTTCTCCTCAACAGCAATGTTTTGTTCGAATGCTTCAAAGAACTTCGCAATCAACGGGGGGAACCAGCGCCCCGATCCAGGCAGGAACCATCCAAGATGGCCGCCAAGATCAGTGGTAGCCATAAAAGTATAAGGATTTGCCCGCACCTCATCGTAGGGCAGCGAAGTGGGATCGGCAATTGGGTCGTCAAGCGCATTTAGGATAAGCAAAGGGGTACGGTTGTTCATCAAGCGGTTGACGGGGGATGCGCTACGGTAGTAGTCCTGGGCCGTCGCGAATCCAAACGCCGGGGCAGTGAATGCATTGTCAAAGTCACGAATGAGGTTGATGCGCTGCTTTTCGCCCTTGACAAATACGTCATTTGTCTCGAGCATTTTGCGGTGGTTTTTGAGCAGCTTCATGAGATTCTTGGCCATCGCCGGCGAGTACACATGCCGGCCAATCACGGTCCCATTAATAGTGTAGTTTGACTGGTTCAAATCCCATGGGTTTGCGATGCAGATGGCTGCAGTGATGGTCGATTTATCGCCTTCCTGGCCGATATAGTTGGCAAGAATTGACGCTCCGAGGGAGTATCCCACTAGGTAAATGTGTCTATTGGGTTGGGTCTTGCGGATCATCTTGACATACCTTCTAATGTCATCAGTCATGAGTGCGCAAAACAGCTGAGGAGTAGTAATCTTGGTGCGTGCACATCCTCGGCTGTTCAGCACCACGCAGTCGAAGTTACCATCATGGATGTCGCTCATGGCCGTAATTGCTGCGCGCACATACGATTCATGGGACCCTCCCGACAGGCCATGCAGCGAAATGACTAGCGGTCGAGACTGATCTTCAGCTAGGTGGAGCTTTTCAATCTCAGTCGTAGTCAGGTACCGCGTTCGAGCAGGGTATGGAGGAGGATCTGGGACCGGGCTGTATACCAGGCTCTTTTTCCATTCTTCCTTTGACTTTGGCGGGTCCACAACGTAGTCAGCCGACACCGACGCTCCGTCTTCAAACGTGATGAGCCGACGGCCGTAGTAGATTTTGTCAACCGATTCGAAATCTCCGAGTGCGGCATACAGAGTCTGCAAGTGGCCATTTCCAAGACTGGGGGCCTGCCAGAATGCTGCGCCATCGTCGAGTTCTGGGATCGATTTCTTGATCAGCGACGACAGAGAGATTGATTGATCCGTGTCTTTTAGAGGCAGATCTACAGTAAAGAACGCCTCAGTAACGTGGACTCGCGATCTCACGCCAAACGAAAACAAGCTGAAAAAGGACATCTCAAAGAGAGTACGAGCGACCAGCAGTAGCTACAGTAGCTAATCCTTCCAGTATGAGTTTGTTGGCGCCAAGGCGGTTCTATTATATACGCCGCCCGTTTTTTTCCACCTCGGCTCGGAGTAAGTTTTTCCGACTGCTGCAGCCAACGGTCCAGGGGTGAAGTGAGATGAGTAGAAAGGGACAAACAAGGTTAGGTGATGCCTGATTCGTAGATCTATATACTAGTGGGTAGCCGTAATATATTATGACGTGGTCAACCTTCAATTGCCCGATTTTGGGTGTAAATGCTCTTCAATTGTGGTCCGACGGCGACCGCTAACCTCAGGGCGCATCCGTCGCCAGATATTTTTCAAGCTATTTTTCAGGCTTTTTTCAGTCCATTTTTCAGTATCGGCGATAAGAGATTTATCACCGGCCAGTAGCGGAGTCATGCGCCAGTCTAGAGCACCACCGAGCCACTAAGCCAACAAACCGGGTCAATTGATTCCATAGATCACAGGCTGAATTTATGTGTGTGTGTGCGCGCTCATGTGACTCTGCCCTGACTCTACCCTTTGGTCTAGCAGCCTCTACTCCTTCCGCCTACTGTGGGCAGTCTACCCCTGCCTCCTTGCCACCTAACGTGCTCCTACCCTAACGGCTCCTCCCTGCTCCCCCGCATTTCCGGTGGTCCGAATCAGATCATCCCTACATCAGATCACCGCGCCCCCAATCCACTCCCTGCTAATGACTCTTCGCGCCTCAATACCCGCACGCTGGTGCCTCCTCTGCCTGGTCATGCCGCTCTACTGTGCCGCTCTGCCCTGCTGGGGTACGTTTTAATCGTACGATCCCCGCAGCCGACGAGCCGATGAGATGAAAAATTGAGCCGAGATCACGAGCCGGTAGCCGATCCACTGCCCTACAAGCCAAAGTACCCAGTTATAAAGGGCACTCGAGTCAAGGTTACCGGGGCATCAAGGTTTTCGAGCCGAGTATAAACACAGTGGGCCAGGGACTATCAGCACTAATACAGTGTCAAGTTGCATCATAATGTTGAAGACTTTTTCTAGTCGGATATCGCACTATGGGACCCGATCGAGTCGGACCTTGGTTTCGAGGCCATCGCCCCGTTGGTACTCCCATTACATCGATGTGGATGAAAAGGCGTCACGGCCCAAGGTGACCATCCCTCAGTTACGAAAATTGTACAAATCAAGCACCCCCATCACTGTGTTGACCGCCCATGACTACATTTCAGCGGTTGTTGCGGATCGGGCGGGAGTGGACATCATTCTGGTCGGCGACTCGCTGGCGATGGTCAGTCTGGGGTACCAGGATACCAATGAAATTGAGCTCGACGACATGATCCATCATAGTCGTGCGGTGGCCCGAGGAAACAAGACTGCTTTCCAAGTAGCAGACCTACCATTTGGATCGTACGGGAGGTCCCCCGAGCAGACGTTTGAATCGGCAGTCAAAATGGTCAAGCGGGGGAAGGCCGAGGCAGTCAAAATTGAAGGTGGCCGAGAGGTCGCCCCGCATATCCAAAAGCTGACTGAGTTTGGCATCCCCGTCATGGGCCACGTCGGACTCACCCCACAGCGGCAGTCGTCTTTAGGCGGGTTCAAGGTCCAAGGCAAGACTGCTGCCTCTGCATTGTCGGTTCTTGATGACGCACTTGCATTACAAGAGGCGGGGTGCTTCTCAATTGTGCTTGAAGCTGTGCCCGATAGAGTGGGCGAGCTCATCACATCCAAACTTTCGGTCCCGACAATTGGCATTGGCGCTGGTCCGGGCACCTCTGGCCAGGTCTTGGTTCAATTAGACATGCTTGGAGGATTTGACTCGTTTGTACCAAAGTTTCTTAAGCGATACTCAAATTACCTCGAGACCAATGTTAGGGCGGTGGGGGAGTACAAATCAGAGGTTATTTCCCACCAATTTCCCCAGCCCGAGCATTGTTACACAATCAAAGATGACGAATTTGCAAAACTTCAGAAGCTAATAGCCGACTCTCGAGGAGGTAACAGCGATTGAGCATGCTCCGGGAACAATTCAAGCGCACCTAATACATGTGCTATCGCCTACCCGGATACGAACTAGACCACGGACAATTAATAACAAGAGCTTCTCTCTATATGAATATAGTTTACAACGAGGTGGCCCTTGGATCCTACTACCAGAGATCACACTTAGTAGTAGCAAGAGTGTAGCAAGAATGTAGGAGTGTAGACTTAGACAGTGATTGCCTTGGAGAGAGCAGACACAGCATGAGTGAGCTGCTCTCGCTCGGCGGCGAGAACGTTGATCTCATTGGTGTTCTTGAGGAGCATCTCAAGGTTGGACACAATCATCTTCGCCTGGCCGACCGAGGCGGACGACTTGGACTTGGATGCCGAGAGGGCCCGAGTGACCCCATTGACCGAGGTGATCATTTCCTGCATCAGAGGGCGCATCAGGTTACCGACAGCAGCTCGCACAAGGTTGAACGCATTGTTGCGGACTGGGAACAGCGCACCCATCACTGGCGTCACAAATCCGCCTCCATTGGGATCAAAGCCAATGCCGCCGCCTGCAGTGGGGTCAGAAGGAACGGGGCCAGTGGTGTAGGAACCCCCTCCACAACAGCAGCAGCAGCACGCCTCCGACAACTGCCACAGAGCCGAGTTGGAATTTGACGCAACAGAGCCCAGGGAGCTGATGGCAGCATCAACGTGGTTGTTGTTCAGGTTAGAGTGCACAGCCTGAAGACGAGAATGAGAATTGGACCAGGACTCGGTAGCAGCTGAAATTGCACGATGGAGGTGGTCGTAGTCGTTTGCGGACTCGGGTTGGTGAATCGACACCTGCACATTGTTGGCGAGAGCGGTGGCGGCAATCGCAGAGACCAAAGAAAGCTTGAGAGAGACCATTGCTGGAAAGAGTAAAAAAAGGAAGGGAGAAAGCTGATGGATGACCAATTCCTCGGTAATTGCCCCTCTCTTTATACTCTATTGATGAAGACAAGTTCCCAGTTAGGATTGCGTACTTCGCCTCGATAAATCCCGAGCTTATGTCGTGGATTGGCGTCTAGCCAGAGGTCGAGTACCCTTCGTGGCATCAATCTCACCAGTGTGGTCGATTTCATTGGCTAAACTTTTGAGTACCAGGAAATGATAAGGTTTGGTCGTCTAAAATGCACTCTCCTATTTGGCGCCGGGCGGTGGCTTGAGACGCTGGGGTGCCCACACGAGCCTCGGAACAGCCCCGAAAACCTTATTTCCCCTGATGGTTTTATTAAACTTCGTTTAGCATTTTCGGTCTCTCTACCTGGCTCTTACGCTCGATCCCCCGTCTAGTCGAATAAAAGCGAGTAGCCTTCACGAATTAGGGTTTGGCTGCGAGTAGGCGCGGTGCCTCCTCCGAGTCGGAACACTAGAGTCCGGCCAAACTCGGGTGCAATTACCTGGTTTTCGAGTTTGACTTTCTTTGCCAATTCATGAAGCCGGTCTCGGGGCTCGAGAAAGTGTTCGTCACTTAACACAAACGTCCCCCAGTGAACTCCAACCATGTTTTTGGCTCCCAGATCTGCCATTACCTGAAGGGCCTCGGCAGGGTCGATGTGTTGGGGCCGTAGATGCCATCGAGGCGTATAAGCTCCGCAGGGAAGCATTGCAACCTGTAATCCAGGGCCAAAAACCTTACGGATGCTGGAAAACAAATCTTGGGAGTACCCCGTGTCCCCAGCGTGGAAAAATACTGGCTGGCCACGCTTAAGCACTAAAAACGAGCACCACAGAGTAGAGTTTGAGTCAATCATCATTCGGCCCGACCAATGCATCGCCGGGGTGCATGCAATTTCCCACCCTTCAGACGGGTCAGAATTGGGCATGGGAATTTTCTGCCACCAATCCATTTCTATAACGCGGTTGATGCCTTTGGATTGAAGGTGTTTACCTACTCCTTTCGGTACAATCCATTGGGCGGTGTCGCCAATCTGCTCGGCCGTCTCCAGTTCTAAGTGGTCAGGGTGGTCGTGCGATACCAGTACTGTATCAATTGGCGGCAGGTCCTGTACCTGGCAAGGCGGGGGAGAGATTCGTTTAGGGCCCACGTACTGAGACACCAAATGGTTGCCCAAGCAGGGGTCTGTGAGGATGTTGAGGCCGCCAAACTGGACGAAAGCGCAGCTCTGTCCCAGCCAAGTAAGAGTCAGTCGGTCATTGACCAACGGCAATCTCGTATCTTTGCCAATTTCAGGTAAGGCGGCCATGCCAGCAACAACTGCAGACCCGGCTGCGTCCCGGTTGGACTTGGAGACATTGGCCTGCGACTCCTTCCACGTCTCAAACAGCAGCTCGAAGTCAGGCTCCTGGCTGGGTAGCAGTTTCTTTACAATCTCGGGATCGGCAGGCACTCCTCCTCGAGGTTTGGAGTGGAACAACTCGCTGATTCGACAGTACAAGAATTCAAATACTGTCTGAGTCCGGTACTCGGTAAACGGGTTAACAAACCGTCCCGCCACCGTCATTGAGCTGAACTGGTGGTCATAAGGACCTTCAATTGACCCCACCGCCTCTTTTAATAAATTAGAATTGTTTAGCTTAGCCCTAGCCCGATCTTCGATCTGTCGGGCAGTCTTTAATTGGATATAAGTCGAATACGCAGTATACGCGACGGCGATTCCAATGCCAGTACGAACGAACTTCGTCGTCATGTCGCCGACTTCCATCTAACTCACCGCCGCCTACCGCCCAAAAGTGACTGGTATCTGCTAGATCAAATCCCTTTTTTTAATTTTTTTGATCTGCCTCGGGACATTTTTCATCTCTATCGGTAGCCGCGCTCAGCCGCAAGCGCTTAAATAGGAAAGTTCCAAACGACGCAAAACGATAACAATCTAATCGTATCGGCACATTAGTACTCGCCAAACAACTGTCAGACAGTACTGTCCGTGGGTTTGCGTACCTGTACTGGCGAGAATTTTTGAAGCCCACTCGTCAAGTGGCGTCTCACGTGTGCCCATCATGCCTCCAAAGAACCGACAGTCTCAAATTAACGACGTCTTTACAGTTTCCCGAAAGGGTGCTATCCAGGGACGACCCGATATCAAGGCTGGGTTAGACGCAAAGCCAAAGGAGGCCCGGAGTCTTAGAGAAGAGACTCTGAAAGCGGAAAACCCAAAGGCTCAAAAAGAGGATACTGAACAAGACGATGTGGATTCAAAGTCTGATGCTGTCCCGCTGCCGACACTTAATATCAATGACCCAAAGTATCAAAGAGCTTACGATCAATTCACTTCTCAAGAACTCACAGGTCGCGTTCATCCCGACGAACATAATGTAGTTGAGCGCTTGCTACGGACGTTTGATTTCGAGTCTAAGTTTGGCCCTGTCTCCGGATTGACCCGCCTAGAACGGTGGAATCGAGCAAACAAGCTAGGAAAGAACCCTCCCAGCATTATCCACGACATTCTCAACACCCAGGAGGGGTCAACCGATCCCAAGTACTCGGAGAGCTACTTGTACGGGCAATTGTAGTCTGAAACTGTGTGCTGTCTCGTTTGTAGGAATTATGTATGTAGCCTATTTATCACTCATCATCTTCTAAGGTCACCGATCGCTTTGTCACAGGGCTCGACTTCACCGCCGTCGATTCACTCGATTCAGTCCCGGCAGCTTCAGCTGACACCGGAGCTGGGGGCTGCGGACCAGCAACTTTTGGTGCCGCCTGGGCAGCCTGTGCGGCCTGCGCAACCTGAGGGGCTCCTTGGGCTTGTCCTCGTTCAAGAAGATTCTTAAGCTGCTCCAGGTCGTTCTTGACTTTTGTCATCTCCTCGGTGAACAATCGTCGATCCAATTCCTGCATTTCCTGAGCGCTCTTAGGGACGTTGCCCGATTTAATAAGCTCCTCCTTTCGCTGTCGCGCCTTACCCATCGCTTCCTGCATCTTCATCTGCAGAAGAGCCTGGGGATTGTTCAGAGGGATCCCTCCAGCAGGGCCTCCCGGACCGCCAGCTGGCCCTCCACCCGGGCTCGCTCCTAGGCCCGCTGTGCCTGGAGGCGGGGCCTGGTTACCGTGAGAATGCTGGTGTTGGTGTTGGTTGGCACCATTAGCTCCGGCAGCCATTCCGGCAGCCGTCAGGGGAGCCTGGCCGTTACTAAGACCCAAGTTCCGCTTCTTGTTGGTTTTGGCCTTTTCGGACTTTGGCAGCGAATTGACTCCGTGCCACGCGTATAACGGGATAAACGAATCCACAAACCCAACATCCTCAAACAAGTTGGGGAAAATCCATAATCCTGGCTTGACTAACGGCCATGTGATCACGAAGATGATGAGACGGACAATTGCAATAGCAAAGAACAGGCATAGCAACCCTACAAGCCCCATAGACAAGTACCACACACCAATCCGCAGCTGGACAGGCCACAGAGGAAACAGAATGATACCAAAGATCGCAATAACCGCAAGTGCTGCGTATACATACGTGATCATTGGCACCGGCTCATAGAACCACGTGTAGTACATGTCGTCACCAAACTCCTGTTGAGGCAGTACCTGCACCACCGGAATGCCCTTGACCGGCTTTAACCCTGCTTTTTTGGCTTCTTCAGTCTCCATTTTGGCGACTCGGAACGCTAGTCGATTGAGCGGTAGCAATCTGAATGCTTCCAACGCATCTTCGCGTTTGGTGATTTCTGGAAGCAATGGCTTTTTTTTTCTGGCCTTTTCGTATCCCGGGTCTAACAGTGCTCGAACCGCCCGCTTCACTCTGAAAAATTCCGATCGCTTGCCATTAAGGATGCTCTGACGCTGCTTCAAAAGCTTGTGGTGCCTCAGGTAGTCGGCTACCGCAACTGCCTTGGGGTCGGCCTCCTTCAAATCCGGAGGAGCGACTGCCACGTTCGACATGATGAGATGATGGGCTCGAGCTGTATTTCAGACGTGTCCATCGAGACCATATTTCTTTACCCTAACCCAACTTCCAAACCAAACCCTAGCCCAGAATTTTCGGCCCTAACCCTATAGCTAGCCGCGTGTCGCTATCTTATCTCTCAGACAGTCGAGAGCTCGAGAGCAGGAGCGAGACTGCCATGGTCTACGTTCTAAGCTCGATTAGTTACAGCTGTACAATTCGTCTATCGATCATCATATATTTTCATCACAGCCTGCCCCCTTCAATTGGCACTGAAATGATTCAGCTTCCATAGCCTGGCCTTACCGCCTTCATTACCAGTGCACAGCATCTCGCTGCCAGGAGTCAGAGCAACAGAAGTTACCCGTCCAAGAGGAGTGCCGGCAGTAGGCCAATTGCTAAACACGGTGAAAGACGGCACATGCACAATCCTTAAGGCATCCTTTTTGGCTCTACTGGCGACCACCAGCATCTGCCCATTGTTAGAGAACTGTAGAGTGCTAATCGATGTCACCAGCTGGCCCAGTACGGCCTTGGGTTGTCGAATTGCTACCTCATCAGTAATATCAAACTTACTGGTATCATAAATCGATACCACTCCAGACTTGGTCCCCAGTGCACACCATCGGTCCTTGGCTCCGAGGGCAATAGTCGTAATGCCTACTCCAGACTCATCTCGCCATCGGCCAGTAAACGCCTTTGTGTTTGAATCCCACTCCCACACCTCGCCAGACGTATTGACGATTTTGGCTTTATTCCCGTCGCTGTGCCATGCAAAATCGGCAATCACGCCTTCAATCTTTGCTCCTGCAATCCATTGCCCCGACGTGGCCGAAAGTACATTGAGCCATCCTCCAGATCCAATCAGTCCAATGAAACGCCCGCAAGGCGACAACTTGAACCGCTCCATGCTCTTTTGAGTGTGCTCATGGCCAAACATTCGAGAGATTTTAGTAGTCTCGCCGGTCTCGATATCCCAAACCCACAGGTAGCGTCGTCGTCCGGCCGCAAATACCCGGCGGCCGTCGGGATGGAATACGGCGGTCTGGAAGGGAGATCGCCGAATATGCAGAGACGTAGCAACCGAATTGGTCTTTCCATCAATATGATAAATGCGTAATGTGCGGTCGTAGCCTCCTGACAGCACCAATGGATGAGTAGGATGGAAATCCAGGGCCTGGATCGCCGACTTGGAAGTATGCGCCATCGTAGCATCCTTCAATCGCCCAATATCAAGCTCTCCTGGTGGCAAGAGCTTGGGTGGAGCCCTCGAAACATATGAAATCGATGTTGACAAGATCTTTGCCAATGGGTTAGAAGCAGTGGGTAGAGGCTCGTCATCAGAGTCCAGATCCATCTCATCTTCATTCTCTTCGTCGTCACTGACTGGTTGGCCCGCAGCTCGCTTCCTATCGTCAGCAGCCCATTTGGGAACTGGGTATATTCTCTCAAACCGATTACGGAGTCGTTTGGTATAATCTTTTCCATCAATATAATCGTCAGCTAATGTTTTTCGCAGCTTTTTCAGCTTATCGCTCGATACCAAAGATACTTGTAATCGCTCATCGTCACTGTCTTTCCATGCATCTTCGTCCTGGTCATCAGAATCAGTGTCGTCAGAATCATCATCGTTGTCAGATTCGCTATCTGACTCAGAACCGCTTGCCACATCTCCCTCGTCTACAAAGAATACGTCTCCATCTTCCATTTCGGCCAGATCTCCTGCGCCATCCGCGAGGCCCTCATTCTCGTCTTCATCATCGCCCTCGTCGGAGCTCGCCTCAGCATTGAAATCGAGGTCCCGGAGTCCCTTATCAAAGCCGGCAAAATCCCCAAATACCGCCTTTTCGAGGGCCAGTTCGACGCTGTCTTTTTCCAAGACGACCTCGTCTTGAGTTTTCGCCATTTTGCGTGAGATTGAACTGACAGTAGCCAAAATCTCAAAATGTCAAATCTTCTGATCTCAAATTTCAGTCGAGATTTATTTTTCACAAAAAATTTCAGCCTCTCGCGAAAAATATTCAGCCGTTTGATCTCAATCAGATCAAAAATCTAGGTGAAATTTCAACCCAAAACTGCCCTCGGACGCATAAAGATGGAGTTGGATTCTGCCGAGACCATTACTCGGTTCTTGCGATCGCAGGACTCTGATTTGGATTCAATTCTTGATGTGGCTGCGTCATTGACTAATGGGCATGTCAGCATATACCTGCCACGGAAGGAGGTAATTTTACTAGATCTCATCTTGGAACGATTCGGACAGAAAAAGTACAGACAATGGCGGATGAGCACGCGGTCTTGGGAACTAGCAGAGCATATTCTGACTCATTTTGATACCATTGGAAAGGTGGTGCAAACTCAGGACGTCCTTGCCATTCTTACTAATACATTTGAGGATATTAAGGAAACACGAGGCGCCGATAACGCAGGGACAGAGCGGTTGCTGGTTGCGATTGCATCGGCAATCAGTGTCATTTCCCAATTGCAAGGATGGGCACGAGCACGGCCCGAGACCAGTACCCAATTGCTGTCTTCGCTGTTTGGCTTATGCGTAAACTTGACGGATTCTGAGCTCAACGCCCTTGGGCCAGTGGTTGTGCATCTGGCCCAGATAAGACCGTTGTTCAGATATGCAACCGGCGCCGTCCAGAAAAAGCCTACCCCTAAAGCAACCAACTTGCTTGCACAGGCAATCGCACTCGCCATTCGCGCCAACCCACAGACCGACCCAATTGCGTGGCTGGTAATTGAGAGGCTAATTGAAAGATTGTCCTCTCTCTCGACTGACTGGTCGACATGGTCTGAAGCATTTGACTCGGCATTGAGGCTGGCTCAAAATTCTGCTACCGACACTACTAACACAAACGCATCCTCTCAAGCCCTATCACACATTTTCCGACAGGCAATTGCATCACCTGAATTGACTGCCGAGTCGAGGCAGTCGCTGTTTGATGCATTAGTAAAGTCATCTCCGGCCCTCACAGGGCCACTGCTTGGAATTTCAAAGGGCAGCCGGATTCAAATTCCGCCCCAAAAACTGGACAACATTCTCAATGTGGCACTAATTGGAGAAGATCTCGCAGTTATCAATCAATTGTTGGCATACGACTATGATGTTGTGCTGAAGCAAATCAGCAGGGTTTATTCATTTCTATCTGGCCAGCCTCTAGGTGATGACTCTCAGCAGTTGGCTATCGGGATTATTAATGCATATGAGACGTCTCGGGACTTTTCTACCTTCTACAATCAATGGGCTGCTCTTGAGGGCGCAGTTTGGAGGTCTCCTTCTATCGCGGATCGAGTTCTAAGGGTCCTTGCTGGCATGCCTGGTGTGCAGGTTAAAGAAATGGGCCAGTTGGCTCTGAATCGCCTCATCGGAGCTTTGAGTGGTGCTGATGCCAGCGAACCACGTGCATCGAAGCGGCAAAAAGTTGACAGGAGTACATCAGTCCCGTCGTCGGCCACAGATCCAATTGACTCCGCTGTCCTTCCTATGACTGCCCTGGTCCGAAGCTTGCTGCTCTCGCAGAGGAACCTCGACTCCTGTGAGGCCCTCCTCAACGATACCTTGGATGTCGATCTGGTCTCCCGAACTCAGGTCTGGGAGCTGGTCTACCTCGTCTTAATCGCACTGGGAAGGAGGCTTTCTGAAGAGAAGTTGGTAGCTGTAGCTGCCAAAATCCCCAAGCCCAAAAAGTCCCATTCAATGCCGCTACTTGTCGCAGTCCTCAATTCCACTTTCAGAATCACCGAACTGGCTAATTCTGATAGCATTGTCGCCTACTTTTCCTCTATTGTCTCTTCATTCCTTCAAAGGCTTCAGAAGGATCCGAGCACAGTTGCCTTATCATATATTTCGCATCGATGGCTGCATCTTGTGGGGGCATTTTTTAGTGCCGAGAATCAGCAATTGCTTGCCGAAGCTTACTGCTCCTCTCAGGAGTCACTGAAGGAGCTGGTTCAAGACGAAAGTCTGTACGAGCAAAAACAGTTTGCAGTCACCGTGTTTAAAGCTGTCACTAAACACCACAGCCTAATTCCTGAGCTCGCGAAGTGGATGATTTCCGAGTTCTTGACCCGACCATTCCGCAGCAGTCGAGACGAGATTATGGCAGCTCTTATAGAGCAGTATGAAGGGGTGAGGAAGTCCGAGGCAGTAGAGCCTGTGCTTGAGTCGATCCTCAGCATAGCATCCGTGCCTGGTTCGAGTTCAATCGAGACTGATGCCGACGAGCTGATAAGCTTTGTTAAAAAGGGCCAGCACTCTGATAATTCCTCGGCGCTGTGCTTGTCCGTTGCGGAGGCGATTGTTCGTAACAACTTTTTACGGATAAGAGAAGCCAATGAGGAAAAGAGTAAGCAGTTTTTTTCTCGCTTGGGTCTGAGCTTGTCGAAGCGACTCGAAAAGTCGAGTAAGAAATCTAACGGGCCTTGGGAATTGCAATTGCTGCATATCTACATTGCGTTCCTCCAAGACGACGACAAAGTTGTCGGAATGGCTGTCAAGTCAACCATTGCCTACCTTGAGGGCTATTCCAAGGCAAATGGCACAGTCAGCGCTAAGCTTGGGTCAATTTTGAGGTACATTTCTTTGAGTCTCCAGAATTCGCAACTTCGTGCCGAGTTCCTGCCATTTGGGGAAACTATTATCAGGTTTGGGCAATGGGTTTTATCGACCCGCCTCGATACTGATCCAGCCATTTTTCGCTCCGCAAGCTACCATGTCTTCGATTTTCTCTGTCAAGTCTGTGAGGCTTCGAAGCAGTACTCGCTGCGAATTGCGTCATATCGAATTGTTTTGGGTGAGTACAGGTATCATTGGCGAGAATGTCTCTCGGCGTACGATTGGAATTGCGCAGGAAAATTTGTGGTTACTAACTTAGCTGAACTTGTGGAGACCGCACCTCTCTCTAAAGCGTATTCTAAATACCTCAATCGGGTAGATCATCATACGAAGACGTTTATCATTGGGAACTTGCTGGCCAGTGCATTTGAAGCCGAAACCGAAGATAGTACGACTCCCAGATACATGTCAACGCTTCATGATGCTTTTGTCTCTACTGAGCATGGCGGTGACGTTGAGGATCAGTTTGTTACCCAATTCACCCAGTTGCTGTCATCTGCCACGCGCCATTGTGCCAATTTCTCCAGTGGCTCTGAGGTGGTGTGGTTGCTACGGCTCATTTCCACTGTGATCCGTGAAAAGTCGTGGATGGTATCCCAATACGGGCTAGAGCTGGCGCTAACCTTTATAATCAAGGTTGCCACCTCTGGGTCAGTAAGTGCATCTGATACCCACCACCTTGCGGACTCTGTGTATGGACCCGAGACGTTTGCGGAGTTGAACTCAATTATGTCGTCGGTCTTGCTAATGCACCGGCATAGAATCAGTGGCAGGGGCCATCTGCTCATGACCAGTTTTGTCAGCTTGCTGCGGTGCCTTTCGTCCACCATTCCTGCCACTGGCTGGGAATCGCTGGGGCCGAAATCTGCAGCGGTTTTGGCCAGGACTATCTCGAATCTCTGTGAGCCTGCGATTCGGCATACTCGCGAACGGGAAGGCAAGGCATCGCTGACCTCGCAAACGTCTAAAGCCAAACGAGAGCTTCGAGCCCATCTGGCAGTACTTTTGGTCGCCTACGTACAATTGTCACTGCGCCCAAAGTTTGTTTCCTCGGTCAATTCAATCATCATGCCTGCATTCTACCCAGTATTTGATGTTCTAGGAAGCGAGGGCACTCGAGCTGCCAATGCACTCTTGGACCGGTCAGCTCGCGAAGTGTTCAAGGTCATTTATGACGACTACATGAAGAACGGGAAGTGGAAAGAGGATTTATAGTCTCAATTTACACTACTCATGACTAGTTTACTCACCATTCTGTCAGCGAGTCTAAATGTCAAATGGCACCTCTGGTATCGATAGAGCTTTAATAGGCAGGCGCATTCAGACTCTCAGAAGCTGACGTGATTCGCGTATATTCAAGGGCCAGTTCCACCCCCTGGCCACCTACAATGGTCTGTCGTGCTCACTTAGTTCCAAAAAGTGGCATGTCTACGTTGGCCCTCCTCACTCCTCACTTTCTCACTTGTTCACGAATGTATTTGTCTAGCCGTTTTTGTACCCAAAATTCCAGCAGCCGTACGCATCGCGCGACTGCGAACCACCCACCGAAAACACAAAAACCGCCGTGGTAACACCGCAAACAACCTTCCCATTTACCTTTAAAACTACCAGGTGGTCGTACGGAGACCAAAGACCCCCTCGTATTGCCATGTCGTCGAATAAACGTGTGCTCATTTCGAGCCACTTTGGAGTCTCCAAGACCGCTCCTGGCAAGACCCAGTTCTATGATCCGATCCAGAAACCCGGGCAACAACCGGCTCCTGCTGCGAAGACCGGGTCCTTTCCGGCCTTGCCTGATGATGTTCAGGCCCAGCTTATGAACGTCGGCATGAGGGCGCGAAAGAGTGTGTCTGATGGTTACAAGCATGCAGGTTCGCTGCCGTCGTACCGTGGAAACACGATTGGCCCAGTAATGGGACTGAACGATGAAATCTACGGAGAAGATACCGATGATGAGTCTGAGGTGGCGGAAGTGCCGAACAGAACGAAGCGAACAAGAGATGAAGATGACGAAAGTCCTCGGCCGCAGACGCTGGCTGCATCGAAGGTATACTATGTTCCAAGAAACGCAAAGCCGGTGTATGGCTCCGCGGTAGACGATTTTGAGGATGCTTCGTTTTTGGTTGACAAGCAGCAGCTGTAATGTAGCTCGTGCCAACTCGAGATTGGAAGGGTCATAGGAGACCGCACTGATTGCGTTGACTACAGGCGCAGTGCTGGCTGTTTGGTGTGTTCAGCCGATTCCGACTAGTGATGCTGTGACTTGAGTGATGCAATCGCCGCCGACGAAGTAATTGCTGACGCGCGCGATTCTCGTTTATTTATCTGTCTAGTAGTAGACAATTGTATTCGTCCTGTATTGGTGAACAATAATATCAAGACAACGATGCTAATATTCATAATTGCTTGTAACGAGCGGTAGGAACGAACGCCCAAGTCTCTGAAATGTTTAAACTTGCATTTGTTTATTGCCCAAGAGTGTCGATATAGTACCCATATGTTCGTAATTGTTGTAATCGGGGAATTCGTATAGGGATGGCCGCTACAGTCTGGCAAAGATACCTTCAAATGTTAAAAGGTGCAAAAAAATGCCTCGAGCCGGATTCGAACCGACGATCTTATCATTACTAGTGATACGCCTTACCAACTTGGCCATCAAGGCTGATGCGAGCAAGAGCCGATTTTATCCGATATCAATTGGATTTTTAGATCATGTGACCTCACGTGACCTGATTGCAAAATCCAATCCCGGATGACTGCTTCCCAGTGATTTGCCTCGTTAACACTCCATGATCTGCAATCATGGTGGGGCCAGGGCATCACATCCACTTCAAATTCTTCATTGTTCGCAAATCTAAGTGACTTCGGAACAGGTTTCCGTCCTATCGTTATGCAAGGATTGCAATCAACGCCGTTCCTGCCAAATACTTCACCACCTTTACCCTGCTTTTTGCTTGTGCCAGCCAATGTGACATCCCGTGGTCTATTATTTGCCCACCTTGGCTCGAATTGGTCACGCTTGTGAATGGTGATGTTCTTGCATTCGCAGCTCCTCTTCGGTAGCGTGGTTGGCAGGCCGCACGTCTTCCTATCCACCGTTATATAGACTTCGTCGTCAGGGAACATATCAATCAACTCGCACGTATCCTCATCCCCTTCCAGCTCGACGTACCTCGCATTGTCACTGTCTGGGTACCTCACTCCTATGCCATATCCAGCAAATAAAGCTCGTGGTATTCCGCGCACTCCCTTGCTCTTTCAAAATACTCCAGTTGTTCTACAGGGCCCCGGGAGTCGTCGACTATAATCTGAGTGGACACACCCTCATATGCTGGTGTTATAGTGATATCGTCTAGTCCCATACAATCCAGCCATCCAGATATTGTTCCTGTGAGTTTATCAGCACTCGCCAAACCAATGGTTACGGCCACCAGAATCGTCGCCACTTTCATGTTGCCCGCACTAGCCACGTGTGATAACTCTTTTTTCTGCTTCTTCCACTCCCACAGCCTGTGCCCTTGGTGCCCTCGTCTCTTCTGTGGCATGTATATCTGCCTCCACTCACAACCTTTATATCAGGTCGTTAGCTTGCCTCGTGTTGGACCATTGACTATTTTTTTGGCGTTATGCCTTGGCTTTATACGCTAAGGTAGCTCTTCAGGCGGGTAGTGTGTGGCCAATCGCGTCTAGTTCTGATTCCAACCTGCGCTAGCCCGTATTTGATTCGTGAGGGGGTGTCCACAATGGTTGTCGGTATTCCTTCCTTGGGATCCGCTCTCACGTGTCTCGATAAAGATCTGAAACGCACTCGAGAGTGGGGTTCCTTGCATACAGGGGGGTACATCGACCTCCAACGAAATTGGGACTCCTATGAACAGGCAAAATGGGCGTGCATGACCTAAGAGAAGCATTTGATACGTCATGGTCCTGTTTTTAGGTGCCACTGGAGAATTTGTCGCCAAACTTACACTTTCGTTTTTGCGCTGCGCCTCCACCAAGTGTTGACTGACGGGTACGAAGAGGGTGGCCCGCAAGTCAGTCTTGATATCAATAGCCAACGAAAAAATCTCTCCTGAAAATGCATCCTCCACGCAATATGGCATACGTAGAGCAACAGTCCAGGCCAGCTATGAAGAGCGTGTTTGAATTGGCCCAGTTACGCGTTTTAGTACGCTGGTTCGACCCACACCTAGTTAGACTAGCCAATCCTCCGGTGCTTTCAGGCAATGCAGGCCAGCAATCCCTTCAAGATCCTATTCGCCCGTTTTGTCTACCAATGGCGGTTTCAAACTTGCCAATGGAGAAGTGGTGGCCTTGCTGTAAGCCGAAGAGTTGATCAGCCAGGCATCGGCTCCTCCCTTGAGCACGCTGCAGATAATATTCCATGTGGAGTTATTAGGTATTAGACCGCGGGTGGTATATCCGAATGAGAGGGCCGAACTAAATGAAGAATCCGTTGATCACAATCGGGTCGTCCCTCTTTCCTCGTATTTTTCGGGGAGGAAATCTTTGCTACTACTGGGCATACTCCGACGCCTCTCGTCGAGTTGGTGGGATCTTCAGACATCGCTACTAAATGTAGCTCCCCAAATTGGTATTGGTTGTAGGGACGTTTTCAATTAGGTGATCAATCATAAGAAGCAATTGATGTCACCGAAATGTGCTCTAAAAATAATCAATGAAGGGGTGAAGTGAAGAATCGAAATTAGGCGCGCGGAGGCACTCGGAGGATACTTGGAGTCCCAATAGATATCTAATTGATCTCTTATAAGAAAAGTATTTGCTGCTCTATAAGATGCGTTTCGGTTCTGCTTTGTTTTCCGTTAACTTCCACGATTTAACAGATTCTGCGATTTGAATCGTCCTGTCAACATATTCAGTGTTCAATTATTGCGAACCAATGTCTTGACTTGACTTAGATCATTTTATTAACCCCGAGGGTCAGATATAGTCACTACATATTTGTAATTGTAATTGCGGGGATTGTACCAGTGATTGTAATATGAGTCGGGATCAACGTCTCCTGTCCGTTGTGCGAACCAATGTCTTCATTTCCCTAGTATCCCATGTTTCACTAGATCTTTAACTACCTATAGAATCTATCTGCAAGTACAGTTCCTATTTAGTTCTCATAAGAAACATGTATCTCAGCCTTACAAGGGTCCTCCGTCCCATACCGCGCAACGGCACTCCATTTACCACTTGCTGCTGAAACAAAATAAATAGTAATTCCCAGTATCACACTGCCGACTCTCACGACTCTGCCACCTTGCGCGATATGCGTCTCCCCCCCGTCTCTCAACCCCCCAAACAATGACCATCTACGGAGTTTTGGTCCAAAGAGCCGATCTTCGCCTGCTCATGCCATTAGGGATATTTCTGACCCCTATGGGCAGGATATGGCGGGGTCAGCTGACTAAGCTCTCCATTACATGCCTATAGCGATCAAAAAGTCAAAAAATCAGTAGACGCCAATCTCATCTCATGGACTTATAAAAGGGCAGCTTAATCCGGCACCAGATTTGCGAAACTGCGTACACTGCGGATATTTTATTGCCAGTTTGACCTCTTAGGAAATGACTGCTTCGATCTCATCTCAACAAGCAATTGAGCTTGACTACCAGTATGCTGCTCACAACTACCACCCTCTGCCGGTGGTGCTGAGCAAGGGTGAAGGAGCCCACGTTTGGGATCCTGAAGGAAGAAAGTATCTTGACTTCTTGTCGGCATACTCTGCTGTCAACCAAGGGCACTGCCATCCCAAGATTGTAAAGGCCCTTGTCGACCAAGCTCAGAAGATGACGCTTACTTCGCGAGCTTTCCATAATGACGTCATGGGAGCATTCTCCAAGTATATTACCGAGTACTTTGGATACGAAATGGTACTTCCTACCAACACTGGTGCCGAGGCGGTCGAGACTGCCATCAAGCTCGCACGACGATGGGGATACGTGAAGAAGGGGATTCCTAAAGGGGAGGCAATTGTGCTTGCTGCCACCGAGAACTTCCACGGACGGACCCTCGCCATCATTTCGATGAGCACTGATCCAGAGGCAAAGGAAGATTTTGGTCCTTACTTGAATCAGGTTGGACCAAAGATCCCAGGAACCGACAAGCCATTGCGGTACAACAACATTGCTGACTTGGAGGAGGCATTTGCTAACGCTGGAGACAAGATTGCTGGATTCTTGGTGGAGCCAATCCAAGGAGAAGCTGGAATCATTGTTCCTGACGATGCTTATCTCAGGCGAGTATCTGAACTTTGCAAAAAGCACAATGTCCTATTTATTGCCGATGAAATCCAGACTGGTATTGCGCGTACCGGAAAGATGCTTGCGGTAGACCATGTGGGTGTTCGACCTGATGTTGTGCTACTTGGAAAAGCACTGTCCGGCGGTGTTGTGCCCGTTTCCGCTGCGCTAGCCGACCGAGAAGTCATGCTCTGCCTCACTCCAGGCTCTCACGGTTCTACTTACGGCGGCAACCCAGTGGCTTGTGCGGTAGCAATTGCGGCCCTTGAGGTTGCAAAGGAGGAAAAGCTCGCTGACCGAGCACAAAAATTGGGAGAACGTTTCCGAGCAGGCCTCGAGCCTCTACTCAAGACTGGCATTGTGACTGAGATCCGAGGTCGAGGTTTGCTCAATGCCATTGTTATTGACGGTTCCAAGGCCAACGGCCGCACCGCCTGGGATCTGTGCCTAGTACTCAAAGAGCACGGGCTGCTGGCTAAGCCAACCCACGACAACATCATTCGATTGGCCCCTCCTCTTGTTATTTCTGAAGAAGACGTTGATCTTGGTGTCAAGATCATTCACGATAGTGTAGCGAAGCTTTCCACTGCTCCCAAGTCTGACGGACACTAAAGATTGAGTTTGTATTTAGCCAAAGACCTGTGATTGTGAATATTAGACGAACAGCGTGTGGGCATCACAGTTCATGAAAATCATGGGCTGAGTAGTTACCCTGAATTGAATTCCACCGTTCTTGACTCAAATCCTTGACTCAAATCATTTTACTAACCCCGAGGGTCAGATATAGTCGCTATATATTTGTAATTGTAATTGCAGGAATTGTACCAGTGATTATTGTATGAGTCAAATCCTTTATTAACCGTGCTATTGAGCGGAAGTGGACTTCTATACGCTCGTATCACCTGAAAATTGGGATTTATTATGGGCAATAGACAGGTTAAAATAACAAATTCGGGTATTATGAACAACCTAAATGGTGGAACCACTTTCAATTAGTACGAGTGGTTGTTATTTTTCACAATTGAGCGTCGTTAGCCTGGATTAGCCTAAAAAATCAGTTGAGCATTCATTTCTTTTTGTTGCACAGCTGCGCAACATTTCTTCTTCAGCACCCGGTTTGAGTGGAACAGGGCTTCGGGAAAAATTAATCGCGGTTCGATGGTCTAGTTGGTCATGGCATCTGCTTAACACGCAGAACGTCCCCAGTTCGATCCTGGGTCGAATCACTTTTTTTTGGACGTTGCTGTGTCAATCAATGAAATTCTTTGTTAGTCTCCAAAGTCCTTATCCGGCTTTTTTTTATCAACATCTGACGCCGATAAACCCAGTTAAGCCCAATTATGCAAATTCGGTTCAATTGAAACAGGTTGTTTAAGATTCATATCTTCATTTTCCAAGTATCACCTACAAATATGTAATAACGTACTACTTAGTTTATTTCTTTCCGTCCTTGCCAGCAATGTAGACAAGGAGGTCGACAACACGAGCGGAGTATCCGTACTCGTTGTCGTACCACGAGATGAGCTTCACGAAGTTCTCGTTCAGGAGAATACCAGCCTTGGCATCGAAGATGGAGGATCGAGTGTCACCGAGGAAGTCGGTGGAGACAACGTCGTCCTCAGTGTATCCGACAATTCCCTTAAGAGGACCCTCAGCGGCATCCTTAACGGTCTTCTTGATGTCATCGTAAGAAGCACCCTTGTTAAGACGAACAGTCAAGTCAACAACGGAGACATCTGTGGTAGGGACTCGCAGAGAAAGACCAGTGAGCTTACCGTTAAGGTCAGGAATGACCTTTCCGACAGCCTTGGCAGCACCAGTGGAAGAAGGAATGATGTTGCCAGAGGCAGTTCGGCCTCCTCGCCAGTCCTTGTGGGAAGGTCCATCGACAGTCTTCTGGGTGGCGGTGATGGAGTGGACGGTGGTCATAAGACCCTCGACAATACCGTACTTGTCGTGGAGAATCTTGGCAAGAGGAGCCAGACAGTTAGTGGTGCAAGAAGCGTTCGACACAACGTTGATGTCAGAAGTGTACTTCTCCTCGTTGACACCAATGACAAACATTGGGGCGTCCTTGGAAGGAGCGGAGATGATAACCTTCTTGGCACCTCCCTTCAAGTGGGCCTCAGCCTTGGCCTGGTCTGTGAACACACCGGTGGACTCGACAACGTACTCAGCGCCGACGGAGCCCCACTGGATGGCGGCGGGGTCCTTCTCGTTGAACACCTTGATGGTCTTTCCGTTGACAATCAGAGAGTCATCGTTGTGAGAGACCTCACCCTTGAAGGTTCCGTGGGTGGAGTCGTACTTGAACATGTAAGCGGCATAGTCAACGCCAATGAAGGGATCGTTGACAGCGACAACCTCGACGGCGGGGTTCTCGATAGCGTTTCGCAAAACGAGACGGCCGATACGACCAAATCCGTTAATTCCGACCTTGACCATTGTTGTTTGGAGTGAGTATCTTTTAAAGAATCTAGACAATTGGAATTGTGCTTTGTTCCTGGACCAAGAAAACCCTTGCTGCGTGGACAAGGCGGCTCCTTATATACTTTTCGACCTTGTTTGTTGGGACCATTGCGGGTTTGCGGTGGCAGCCGTAGCCGTTCTTGGCCCTGCCCTCACCCATAAACAGGCCACTTTCAGTTTAGAATCCGGGTGGTTCCAACCAGAGAAGCCTAACCGCAACAAATCCCAAATATCCTGCCCACATCACCCCACTGTTACTGAGGTACCCAATTGGCAATTGGCCGCCAAAGTTTGGGCTTTGGTAGTTTTTCCGGCTTGCCCGAGCTTCGACGGTTGTGAATCTACTTGCTTTTTTTTTTTCCTCCACTGCTAGCCTTATGACTCTTGAGGTCGTATTACTACTATGTCTTGCGTGTTGGCTACAATGGGTAATAACAAGTACATTACAGTAATAGAGTGCATCTTTCAAAATTACCCAAAACTAGACCTCGTGGCCAGATTAGTGTTCAATTATTGCTAATACCCGGAATCTCCGGATCTCGAAGATGGTATCCCCCTGCCCCGGCACCGAGTTGCCGCCGCTAAGGTCGAGTCCAATTGCGACTGCCATTGCCAGCTGCGGCAAATTCTTCGTCCCCTCAATACCCATGGCGGTGATGGCCGCTCAGGGACTCCCCCTCTCGGTAGCCTTTCATGTAGGAGCACGAGAAAAATTCGGCGATGGCTCGTGCAACAGAACGCCCCGAGGAATTATCGTCGGGAGGGACGAAAACCGTCGGGATGGGGTCCTCGAGCATGACAGGCTGCGGGCATAAGAGAAGTGGAGAACGAAAACGAGGCCGACATCATTGCCAATTCCCACCTCGTGCCGAGGGTGGTGTCGTCCCTTATGCGGCCACCTAATCCTGCCACGAGGCTTATGATTAGTCACAACCTACCCAACAGACAGTGCTCCTCTTGATTACTATTGGTGGGCCTGACGACCTGTACTAGGTGGTAATCTAAAGGCAGGTGATCGACTAGTGGCAACTGGCGCTGTGTGGGTGATGAAATTTTTCTCCTGCTGCCTCGTCTGTCTCCTCGTGACTAGTGGTTGGCCCCATTGGGTAGTAAAGTGCACTTTTCAAGTGCCTCATCAGCCTGGGCCAATGCTTCGAAATATGCTCGATGACGCTTTAACCTCACATTGCCTGTCCATGGCGTTATGATTGGCCACTCTGCAAGATAAGGAGATCAAAACGACTTGGGTGCCCGGCAATACGTGGTGGAGAATTGACCGCAGTCTTGGCTTTGCCTGAGCTGAATATGAGCAAATAGCCAATTACCAAGCGCCGTAGCGCCTTGTTTCGACGTCACCCAAACGCGCAAACCGACGACTAACTGAGAACCAGCTGGTGACTCGCCACATCGGCTCTTCGGCACGCAGTCTCTCGGGGTTCCAACCTTAAATTCCGGGTGTCGGTTTGAACGGTTCTGAGCTGGTGACGTCAACACGCCCAACCTTGGCGACCTACAGGCAGGACGGTCGCAGCTGCCTGCCTCCTGCCTCCTGGCCTTGGGCTGGGAGGGAGTGGCACTGCCGCATTGTCCTGCCGGATAATTTTGCCGTACCAATCAGTTTTTCCGTTCTTACGCAGGCATTGGTATCAAGTGCCGGATTGGGACGGTAACCTAGGCACCGCTGCAGAATTTGCGACAGTGAGTGCTCTAAGCTCAGGGAAAGGGGTCTGAAACAGGAGACGTCAGGGAGGCAGAATGTGAGGCGGAATGTCTGATCAGTGCCGCCAGGGTTTGAAGTCGTCAGATCTTACGGGGGCCGGGCAGTGGTGGTTGGTGAGAGGCAGCCTGGGTTAGTGTAGTCTGGGTTAGGGTAGCCTGGGTTAGGGTAGCCTGGGTTAGTGTAGCCTGGGTTAGTGTAGCCTGGGTTAG